>JAGFNQ010002255.1:180810-228029 GCA_024364735.1 Boesenbergia rotunda | reverse complement strand
CCACGTGCAAGTCCCTACACTTTCTGGTTCATTTCTGATCTTGTGGTGGTCCCTGGGGCTTAGTGCAATCCCCTACACCTATGGAATCATCTCCTCTGCATGCTTCTCCTGTAATATCTGCAACAACAGTGTCAGAAAAATTAGGACCATCAATAATGCTATCATCAGAAAATAAAAGTCTAGAATGGTCCTGTGGAGCTTCATTTCTTCTTCTGGAGCTGAAAAATTTGGAATTGGATTTTGAATAGGAGTCTCCGGAGGGATGCATGCTGTAGGTGCCCAGATTTTAATGTATTCTTCTTCTTCTTCTTCTACTAAATTTGCAGGATTAATTGAAGAAGGACTTTGCCATGCACTAGGGTCACCTTGAACTGATATAAAACCAACTCCGGGGCTCTCAGAATTAAAAATAGCTTGAGAAGCTAATTGTTCTGCTCTTTGGGCTTTTATTTGATTCAAATCATTAGCCACTTGTTTCATTTGCCTTTCGATGTTTTGAAGCTCTTGTTGACACATTTGTAGAAATTGAGACTGTGGGTTGATCAAATGGTTGAACAGACTGATTAAACTGCTGAAAAGTTGGTTCACCACTTGGTGGAAATTGCTGAAAATTGTAGCCCTGGAATTCTTGATCTGAGGTTGATTTGTGGTGGTGAACTGAAGTTGAGTGGGCTGAAATTCTTGTTGCCATGGCTGAAAATTTTGGAAAGGTTGCCCTTGCTGATATTGTTGAAATTGTGAGTTGATGCTGATGGTGGCTGAAATTAGGCTGAAATTGCTGAAAGTGGGGCTGAAAATTTTGAAATTCGGGCTGCCCATTCTGAAAATTCTGGAAAATTGGTTGAATTGGCTGGAAATCTGGTTGAAATTGTTGTGGTGGCTGCAAAAACTGATTTGGTTGCTGGAAATTAGAATAGGGCTGTTGGAATTCTTGCTGGGTCTGCTGAAAGTGTGGACACGGCTGCTGATAAGTGGATGAAAACATTTTGAACCTGCACCCCTGTCACAAAACAAACAAGAAAAATGGCAGTACCCGTATACAAAAGAATAAGCAACAAAAAATAGAACCCAATGATATGTCAAAAAGTATACAAGCAAAAATCAAACAAATCAACTAGTTGCTTCCCCAGCAACGGCGCCAAAAATTTGACGAACCCAAATTATACTAAATTAATCTGTCACGAAATGTATGGGCTCATCAGATTTAGATATCAATGAATGAAATGAAATGCTGGAAACCCTTTTACAATCAAAAATATGAAAATGTAATATAGGGGCCACAGGTCGTATTTTTCTCGGGGCTAGTTGATGTAATTTGATTCGCACTTGTATTTGTATTGTCGTTTGTGTTTTCGGGTTTCAAATGTGAATCAGGGTTTGGGTTGCAATTGAGAAATGGAAAAGCAAGGAAAATTTCACTAGTTGAACTAAAACAAGGTGATACCATTGATGAACTTAGCCAAATGACAACTTCAATCCACTAATGCAAATCTACAGCCTTTAGACATCACACTAGTGCAAAATTGCAATGGCACATCACACCTTGTGTTCAGCTACAGGATTTGTAAATCAACACCAACCAATTAATAAACCATCTATGAACGGACTGATACAAGATTAATTTCCAAAGCTCCACTCGATACTAAAAAAGCAACCCATTTAACATCCCCAAATCTGTCAATGAATTGAAAACTGATTCAAGTCAGAATCATTGCTGAAACTTGAAGGAAGAAATGGCAACAACTGGCTGGACAGAATCAAGCATCAAACTGCATGCAAACATTACTCACATGACTGAATATCAGACTCGACTAAACACAGCAGGATTGGAATAGCAGAATTGGAATTTAAACAGCAGAAATGGCACAGCAGGATTTAAGGAATTCAGATTCAATCTAATGGCAAAAACAAGACAGAAATTCTGAGAAGGTATGCAGAAATTCAGCTGAACAAATGGATTCGGAAACAATTGAATGCGAAGCAGAAATTAGATGGCAAAATTGATATGCAGAAATTGCCTCAAGTGCAGAAAATGAACTCTGAAAACATTGATACATTGAATACAGAATTTACATTACTGATCAGATTTCAGAGGCTATTGAATACCAGTTTGAATTCGGAGCACAAAGTACACTACAAGGTGATGTTAAATTGGACTCAATTCAGTGCAAAGACTGACTTGATTACTCTTGCAGAATTTGCAGCTAACCAGATTTCGCATGCAGAAAATTCATAGTAGCTGATAGCAGAATTAAATGGACAAACTGAGTTCGAATGCATTCACCTAAGCTAAGAAAACAAGCTGAATTCAACTGATATTATTTGACATCAATGCAGAAAGGAAAAAGATTTAAACATGGTTGGACTGGGGATGAAACGCAAGCTGAAATTTGACACTCAACAAGCTGAGCTAATTTGCGTGAATGAGACTGAAGGCTAAACAAATTCAAATCCACTCATTAACTAACCAAATGTTGCATTTCATCTCAGGTATTAAACCCAGAAACTCATCGGATTCAAAATGATCTGAGGAATTAAGAACTAAGCTGAACTTGGAGAAAACAGGGCTGATGCGCAGGTTTTTAAAGCAGAAATGCAGGAGTTCAGATCTTATTGCAGAAATGCAGCTTTTAATTAAATTCTAAGACAACAAACAACTAAAATCTAATTCCCAATTCTAATGTTCAGAAATGATTCAGAGAAGCTAGATTTACTAATGAAAAATTCAGAACACAAACTGGCACGCATAGGGAAAGGGCTGATACGCAAGGATACCAACTGAATTGGCAAAACTACTGAGCTGAACAAAATTTAATTTTGCAACTAGAAATGAAACTACTTAGATCAACTAAATTAACCTTCTAAAAGTGAAGCAAACTGAAGAATTCAAAAGCTAAGGGAAGTGCAGAAAACGAGAGCTAACAAGCATGCAGAAATCAGAAACTTGATATGCAGCATTACAAACTGATACGCAAGCTATTAAGCAAGAAATAAACTGAATTTAAACTAGATTGGTTTCACTAGCAAGATTCGTAGCTAACTACTTGCAGGAATTAAAACTTAACTACTGCAAAACAATTCCAAAACTGAAGATTACAGCAACTACATAAAAATTCAGAAACAGAAATAGATTGACAGAACTGAAATTACAACTAAAACAGGTAAATTAAACTATCTAAGCTACTCCTCAATCTTCCCTAAGCTCAAATTCTTCTTGGTCGTCAAGCAAGAGCCGGCCTCGAACCCCTAAGCACAGCAAATCAGTGGAAATCAGATTGGAATAGAGAACTCTGCTCAAACTGCGCAAGCTGGGAATTTCCAATCCAAACCCCTTCGATCTCAAATAATGGAGCTGCGATGATGAATTGGGAACCTTCTGAGCAATCCTGAGAACCCCTACAAGCTGCCCAGAAGCTCGGAAATGGTTTGTGGATGAGATTTCAGCGGTCAGACCACAGAGCCACCGAAACCCTCAAATAACTCTGTCCGGCGCGAATTCGAGCTTAATTCTCCAACCAAACTGACCTCCAAAGCTCCAGAAGATGATCTTGATGAAGAATCGAGGGGTCGCGCCCCGGAAATAGAGGAAAAACGGAAGAAATTGCTAAGAACTCGATGAAGGCTACTGTAGCGGCGGAGACGCGACGAGGATGAGCTGCGCTGATTTTTTGATTAAATAGAAACAAATGGACGGCTCAGATTAATCGGAGGAGATCCAACGGTAGATCTTAGTCTGATTGGAGCCAAACTTTTATGATGATGATCTGGGGTCAGGATCTGCCTTGTGGTAGCTCGGATCCTCCAGATGTGCAACGGATGGTCCAGATCAACTCTATCTGTGATTGGACGCTCTAGAGCCCTCCTTGCTTGATCCAACGGTTGATCTAGCTCTGATTGGGATGAAACCTTCAGATCTTGATCATAGAGCTTGATCAACCCTAACCCTAGCTCGGATTGCTTCAGATCGTCCCGGATGGCTCAGATCTAACCGCTCTTGAATCGGACGGCCCGGATTGATCATAGGCTTGATAATTCGATCCGGTTCACATCCGACTCAGGTTTGACCCAATATGCCCTAAGTCCTTGAACCTTTGGTGCCTACAAAAATAAATCCAAAATTTAGTGGCCAATTAATCCAATTTAATGTAAATTTGCAATTAAGTCCAAAATAAAGGTAAGTTCTAAAACCTAGGGCAATTTCACAATTAATCAATAAAAATATGAGTCAAACATGGATTTTAATATCTAAAATAATCACAAAAATGGTACTTATCAGGTTTAAATACCTCTTCATGAAAAAACGTAACTACTCTATAAAATTATTTCTCTCCACCTTTTGTTCTGCTTGATACCCTAGCCTAGCCGGTCACTTGCGCGCCCTTAAGGGCTTGCTCCTCCTGTGGTCGCGAGTTCGAACCCCCCTGCTGCCTTTTAAAGTTTTTCCTTTTTTAAAAATACTAAACGGACTCGGAAAATTCCATAAAAATATTCTAAAAATTCCTAAAAATATCTAGAATATTTCTAAAACATTTTTAAATAGTTCTAAGGACTTTAAGAACTTCAATATGGAAATTTCGGGACATTACAAGATGAGTACAAGAGAGATGAGTACAGGCATTCCAGAGCAAGATATCTACAAGCAGACTTAAAACAAAATCATGCAAAACTTCATTCATTCCAAACAGATGAGTATGTTACAAGTTCAGGGAAGAAAGGAAGACAAATGAGAAAGCAAAAAAATACATAGCACGAATTTGGGAAAAAGCTCCTACAACTCCTTATCTTCAGGAGCGCGCTCATCCCAAACTCGGCCGACACTCAGGGAACTCAGGTCGACGCCCGGCTGCAATAGTTGGGCCTTCTGGAGCTGGCTGATGGCGCCGTTAAAGCCTTGCTTTAGGCGCTTTAGGACCTGCCCGGCCAGAATATCGCCGAACTCATCGAACTCCAGGAACCTGGCCTTGAACTCCGCCTCAGTCTCTCTTGGCCGAGACACCTCTTCAGCCTTGAAGTTCTGCAATTCAGCCTCGGCTTCCACCTTGGCGGCTTTCAGTTGAGACATCTTTGAGGACATACGGTCATTATCTTCCAAGGCTTCTTTGAGTCTGTCTGAGATGTCCGAGACCTTGGAACTGGCCCGGGCGACATCCTTATGGAGATCGGTCATGTGAACAACCGCAACCTTCACCATGTTTTCTTTCTGGGCCAGTTGGTTGGCTTGCTCCTGTATCCGACTGTTCAGTGCTGCTGTGGAGGACTCCAGAAGTTGGATGTCCCCAGCCAACTTCTTCTCCCTGGCTTGTAGCTGATCCAGCTCTTGGGCCAGGGTGTGCAAGTCATTCGAGAGGGCGATGACCCTCTTTGACATCAAGCGCTCCCTATGGCGAGAGCCATCCAGAGCTACCTCTAAGGCCAGCAAAGATTTCCGCTGATGCTCTACCTTCACTCGAAGAGCTCTGCTGGCCTTTGCTTGCAGGAGACCCCCTCGATGGGCATGATAGGCCTTGGTCTCTGCCTTAAGTGCCCTGCGTGTCAGGGGCTCAACCTCCCGCCAGGAATATAAATGGAGATTGATAGTAAGGCAGTCTTGAGCAACCTGTCACAGTGTAGTGAAGTTAGAAAATATGAATTAGGTAATCTAAGAAAGTAGGATCCCTTACTTTCATGAGGGACTCGTGGAGATTGGTTAGAGGCCCGACCGAGGTGCGTGAGGCATCCCCTCCCAAGACTCCATGGCTCATCGGGGCGTCACCTTGGCCTAGTGAGGAAGAGGAGACTCTTGGATGGGGGAGAAGTTGGATGGCTGGCGCTCCAAGAGGTACAGTGGAAGGGGCTGGTGCTTGCCGGACGACTCCGTATCCTCCTCCGAAACCTCGGCCGAGTCAGATAGTGCGGTGAGAAGGGTCGGGGGAGGGTCCAAGGCCTGCTTATTGGCTTCATCCCACTTGATGAGCCGATTCATCACCCTCGATAACATGATGCCCTCTGCAATAAACAAGCAATGAAACATCAGTTAGAATTAACAGACATTTATAAAAGGATAAACTCACTGAGATTGGAGCTGATGCTGGTGACTTTAGGGCTAAGGCCCGCTCGGTACATGAGTTTGTCATTATGCACCAGACCTGGGCTACTAAACTCCATGCCCAATAGGAGGCTCCTAGCCCGCTGGTAGCCTCTGTCCTGTTGGAAGTCCCCTAGCTCCGGAGGGGCAGGCAGGTTTTCCCTCTAGCGAATGGGGCTGAAGGGACGTTGGAGCAGTCGAATGAAGAAGAACTGCTCTTTCCATCCCTTGTGGGAAGAAGGAAACCCTCCTAAGAACCTATGGCTGGGGCGCGCCATAAAGCTAAATGCCCTCGTGAGCCAGTCGGAACAAAGAAGAAAATGGAAGAAATGGAAGGTTAGAGGAATGTCAAAGAGCTTGATGATGATAAATGCCCCGCCCATCTAGGCGAAGGCGTTGAGGGTCATCTGGTGGAGAGGAATGTCAAAATAGGAGGAGATACTCATGAAGAAAGGTGGGAGAGGGAAACGAAGTCCTAACTCTACCTGCCCTAGGAAGAAAGTGAAGAAATCTAAGGGGAGTTCTACGTGTGATTGGTCCATCCTAGGGACTTCTACCTCCATTTCAGCCGGAATGTCATACGCCTCACAGGCAACTCAAAGGGTTTTAGGTCTAACCCTAGAAGACGTGGACTCATACCACTCCGGTTGGTATCCCTTTTTCGAGGTCCCCTTCTTACCCTGGTCCTTCTTGCTCTCCTTAACCATGGTTCCTAAGGAAGAAGGTGAGAACGAAGAAGAAGTCTTACGTGTGGGAAAGAGTCCTTAGAGAAAGAAGATGAGAACGATGTCTGCAAACACTGCTAATCGACGATGCCAGAAGGCGGATGGACATTTTCGCCTCCCCTTTTTATAGGGAAGAAGCCGCCTGCGTGCGTACAATGGGGGCAAGGCATGTGGACAGTGATGAACATCCATCTCGAGGCGTCACTGCTGTCGAGGCGACCATTTGATATGGTCCTGTAGCACATATCAGCAGGAGATCGCGAAGAGAGAAGTTTTAGCACGTGGCAAGGGTGCATTCACGAAGGGGTTTTTTCGCCATTAAGAGACCCCATGCGCTTATAATGGATGATAGACAACTATCATTGCTGTGCCTCGAAATTCGCAGAAGCCCTTTTGGAAGACCAATTCAAAGGGATTGTCTCGGACCAAGGGACGAATGTTTCGATTCCTCGGACCCGACAAGCCGCCAATGAAGTAGTAATGAATATATAAACCCACCACAGAATAGCTTCTCTTCGTTGCACCACTAGTCTAATCAGTCAACCACATATCCTTCGATTAGACTTGAAGGGAGAGACTTGTGATGAGGTTGAGCATCCTAGGGTTGACAAGTGGAACGAGGAAGCTATGCATCAGGGTCCATCGAGTCTGAACGACTCTCTCGGACTCCTGAGAGCTCCTCGGGAGGGTAGACTCCCGAGACCTCCTCGGGAAGGCAGACTCCCGAGATCTCCTCGGGAAGGCGGAGCCCAAAAAGTCATTGATCCGATAGCCCAACTCCAATAGCCGTTACCCTTTCTTGTTCAAGAAAGGTGGCAGATAATTACTGTCCTTTATATGCGACAATTAAGACTCAATAATCGCGGGAGCCATTACCTAAGAGCTATTAGGTAACTGATAAGCACGGAACGTGGAGATATGTGCGACCAAGCCTACAGGTATAAAAGGTACTCCAACCCCCCAGTAAAGGGGTTACACTTTCTGAACTCACAACTCCTCCTTAATTCCTTTCCTGCAATCGACTTGAGTGCTGACTTGAGCGTCGGAGTGGGCTCCGTCGGAAAATCTCCGGCGAGTTCCCATTAACGCTCATGTTAATTTTGCAGGATGAGATCTCCTTTCCTTTCGTCATTGTCCTCGTGGGCTGGACTCTGGTGACTGACCGTTCGCGTCGATTCCTTCCGGAATAGGTGGGATTAATTTTAAGTTGTACATGTGAATATAAATATAAAGTGATTTAACATAAAGTTATTAGGTATCGGGTCATTAGATATGAATTTCATATGTATAGAATCCATTATTCACATCCATTATTATCTATGGGCTGATAATAGATGCGCACTATATATAGAGTTGGTCCCAAAGATTTTGGGATATCTTGACCTAATTTCTTGTTCCCCATCGATAAGTTTTACGACGCCGTCATGCCCTAATTTCCTTTGAAGATCACCCTCTTGCTTCCGCTTCTTCTTCGTCAGGTATATGTCAGATGACGCTAAAGGAAAAGGATAATGACTCTTTAATCATGTTCTTTATTGTATTTGGTTTATATTTTATGTCATTATATCATATGTTTGATGAAACTAGATCTTCATTTTCTTATATTTCCTATACTTGAGTTCTTCGTGTTATAGAATTCATGCGGCTTAGGTTTTTCACAAAAACAAATATGTGGTATCAGAATCTTGACTTTGTTTTATTGTTTTCATGGCTATTAGGTTAAGTTTTTTTTGTTGATTTATTGTTTATATGTTAGATTAAGTTTTTTTAGTATAATAAAATAAAATTTTTATTGGCGAAAATCATGTAAGAAAATCTAGGAAAGACTTTCTTTTTGTGTGTGTGTTTTTTGTAAAGAACACGAAGAACAACGGAAACGATCACTGGTATATTTAATCTAATTTTTAGGTCAAATTATGATGATTCAATCGATCCACTTAATCAACCAATTGATTATCATGCCTAAAATTGTGAACAGAAAGAAATCATCATGATAAAATTGATTGAATCGATCAGCCTCGCGACAAAAATAATGGTTAATTAGAAGGCTTTGTAAATCGATTAAAAGATATGTTAAACGATTCGATTAAAAGATTTGCTACTCGATTACAATCTTAACTGCGTGAAACAGTGCATGAGAAAGAAAAAAAATAAATATATTCATATATATTTTATTCTTTAATGCACAATGATCCATTAATGGGATTAAATATCATGAATTAAATTATAGAATTTAAAGGAAAAGATGGGTTCCATATATTACCATATAATTACATATAGTAGATTTTCAAATTCATTGTTTATCATATAATATCAAACGATTAATAAGTTTAATTTAGAGATACTAATGTTGATTAAGTGATTATCTATTCGGTTAGAGTTTTTAATATTTTTTTGGATCTAACTATATAATATGCTATTAAGTTGAACTATTCACGAGTGCTTCCCGATTTACCCTGGTGACCGGTGGAAAACTTCCGTAGGGCCGGGCCGGTCACCCCAGGTTCAATTTGTCTACTGTCTGGTTCATCATTTTTTTTATTAACACTACAAGAATTTTTGCAATCAACAACGCCCAATCGACAACGTTTTAAAAAAAAACGTTGTCTTTTTTTGTTTTACAACGTTTTTAGTGAAAAGCGTTGTCTATGTGTTTTACTTTTTAATAACGACAACGTTTTATAATGATGCGATGTGCTTAGTGTTGTGGTTTCGGATGAAAGACAACGCTATTACAAAAGTGTTTTTTAAAAGCGTTGTCGTATTTCCCGCTAAAATAAAAAAACACATCCCTCGCTCATTGCCAAACCTCGGTGGCTCGCGAAAAATCTCTCCGCGCTTCTTTTCTCCGCGAAATATCTCCCTCCACCTCCCTCCACCTCCCTCATTGCCACCTCCCTCGTCCTCTCCTCTCCACGAAGATCTGGTGAACATACATCTTCTCCTAGCTCACCACCAAGAAGTATCCTCCACGAGCTCTTCGTCCGTCGAGTGGAAACTGAACCCCAGCGGCAGCATCACGACGCTCGCCACTACCCTCTCCATCTCTCTCTCTCGCAGTCGCCGACGTTCTGACTCTGTGGCGGTCAGATTTCAAGCTTCTGCTGGTGACGCTCGGGGAGAAGGGGGTTGCAAATTACTACACCAAGGTACATCCTCCTCGAATCACACTTCTCTCTTACCGCTTTGGGAGTAAGATCGATAGATTCTAAAACCCTAGGCATTTTCCAGTTTAGGGTTTCCGAAATCCTTAAGGGTTTCTGAAATGGAGTATTTATCTAGCATACGTTTTAGCATGTGTTTTGGGAAAAGAGATCGAGCATGATTTACCCAATGAATTTTGTCCTTTGTTACTAACATAAAGTTTAAAAGTATGGATGCAGTAAGAAGAGAAAGCTATGGAGTATTTATTAGTTGGCACTACAAGTTAATGTCTGATGTTTGATTATAATTCTAGCACCCATTGTACCTATATTGTAAAGTTCTATGCACCATTTTCTACTTTTAATGGTCCCAATAATTTTTCATCCAGTTCGATACTGAGACGACACTTCTTAAACTACCGTTACCAGAGTGTTGGGTGGTGAGTGTAAGG
The DNA here is from genome assembly GCA_024364735.1 of Boesenbergia rotunda. Lineage (NCBI taxonomy): Eukaryota > Viridiplantae > Streptophyta > Magnoliopsida > Zingiberales > Zingiberaceae > Boesenbergia > Boesenbergia rotunda. Next base: position 217,645 of record JAGFNQ010002255.1, on the reverse strand, counting down.
CATTTATCTCTTCCTTTCTTCTTTTCTTATTATTTCATTGAAAGAAATGATATTTTAGGTATCAGAGCTTCATGAGCTAATTGACGTTGTCACCACGAGTTATGGCAAATTCTTCTTTGGAGATGCTGGCAGAGACATATATGATTTCTTCTGGGGTGACTTTGCTGACTGGTAAGCAGAGCCTATTGAGACAATAAGATTCAGAGGAAATTTTTATCTACGTTCTTTCTCCTCTAATTTTTTATTTTTCTGTGATCCTGTTATAATTTTCTAATTCTAATAGATCTTACTGAACATTTAGATTTAGTAAAATTGTTTGGCTTTTTTTAGTCTTTGTTATTATCAAGTTGTGCTGTATTCATTGTTGTCCTAGAGTTGCTCTTAAATTGCAAAGAGTTATAAATAAGTTAACTATGTAAATGCTAAGACTAAATGTTTATTTTGTTTTTCTAGAAATATTAAGAGAAAAATCAAGCGTTGTTAAAATTTAAGCTTGATTATTATTCAATAGGAAGAAAAGTTAAAGATAATGATTTATAGAGTTGAACATTAGAGGTCCTTCTTTCTACTCTACGGATTGTTTGACCAAGATGCTACTTATTCACGCTTTATTTGTGATTGACTATGGAGCTTATTTTTCGAACTCAGCTCCCTACATTTTAGTATTCAACCTTATGTTTAAGATTGCTTTCAGATGTTCTTCATTTCGATCATACTATCTTCTCTGGTTTAACATGCTCTTTATATGGATCATCTCTGGTTAATAAAACACTCAGCTGTGAGCTTGCGTTTTATGTCACCAAATTAGCTTGATCAACTCTCCCAATTTTTTAATCTTTTTTTAATCATTGCTAATGGAGTGCTTTTGTTTACTCTCACCTATAAATATCTTTTACCATCACATTTTCTGTTCTTGCACATCATAATAGTTATTTCAAATATCTACCCCTTCATTTCCTTTAATTCTAAGATATACTTTTTGATACATGGTCCTTTGTTTTGTGGGTGAAAACTTTTCTAACTCGCTATTTTGGTATATTAATATCTATCTCTTGATTATATTCTTATTTCAGGATTCTATGTTCCCATATATGCATAGAGGATTCCAAGGAATAGTTTATAAGCCATCTACTGGAACTTACCAGTCTTCTAGGTCATATATATTTTCTGTAGTAAAATTTGTCGAAGTTGTTATTTTTCCTACTTCATCTGCGTTAGTTTTGATATTGAATATGTTCCTCTTGTAGTTCTTCACTGGTCCACTTGGGTCTCTTTGTGTAAGCATATTGATTCTTTGCATTTATAGTCTGAATTACTTTGTAATTGGCCATCTAATGTTTTGCAGGTACATTGAAGCAAGCAAAACTCGATTTTACCATTCATGGAGCAACTCCGTAGCCTCTGTAGCCCAAGGTGTCCTTTTATATGTTTTTGAGAACATTTTGAAATTGTTGCATCCATTCATGCCATTTGTCACTGAGGAACTATGGCAGGTACACACAATCATAATCTTTCATATTTCCTCATTTTTTAATGTAAGCGATTGGATTCTAATTCTCTCGTATTTGTATCAGCATCATGGAATTTCTGCAACAATCTGTATTATGCCTTTTTGACTTGTATTTACTTGAATCAGTCATGCCATGTTTGCCCTATTCATGGTTGCAGTTGGAAAAACCAACTGTTTAAGGAAGAACAAATAGGACAGAAAAATATATTTTGTTAATTCTATGTTTGAAGATCAATCATATATGCTATATATTTGTTTAAAAAACTAGATGACAAGTTGTGCATCCTATGCATATATTGATATTTTTCTACCATTAAGTTCTATGTAAAGTTATATCCCTAATAATAATTAGGTTATTAAGGTTGAGGATTTAGCCGTACAACAAACACAAAAAAGATCCAAATTCATAATATTTTTTTGCATAGTTTTCATTGGTTATCAGCTTTTATTATAACCTTTTGTCCTGGTTTAGTAATGTTTATTATTTTGTTTATTAATTAAGTCGAATGTAAAATTCTTCAGTGACAAAGTACTTCCAATGGCCTTTTTAAACTTGAATATCCATTAAGTCGACTAATGTTTATTATTTTGTTTATTATTTTGTATTTTCTGGTGCATCATTATAGATTAACAAAGATCTATTCCCTGGTTTGGTCGTAATTAATAATGCTCAGGCCTATATGCCTTTTTGTCTATCTTCAATGAGTCTTGGGTTCGCTATCCTCTGTAGTAAGATAATTGTTTATGTAATTTTATTCAAGTGTTTGAATCTAGTATGACATAACAATTAGGTGATACATGGACCCTTTTCTGTTGGAAAGTACTTGCTGTCATATGCCCTTTAAAAAACAAATGTACCACCAGCCATCTTTTATTATTTCTAGTTAAAGATAAATGAATATACTGTGAGAATTTTCAAATAGATGTGCAAGGTTAACAACAACAATTAACAACAAGCCTTGTCCCACTAGGTAAGGTTGCTAAATAGATGTGCAAGGTTAAAATGGCGATACTAATTAAGATGGTACCAAGATGTTCATAGATATTATAAGCATATATCTAAGGACCTTGCTATTATTGTGGATATGCACCAAGCGTTTAATTAGTTATACTTCATTAATAATGTTTATTTGTTGGAAAATACAATGTTATATAGATTATGGTGCAAGTTTTAGGTACACATCCTAGTTTTGGATAATTTTTGGATGGTTTGTAACTTTTGTGTCTTCTATTTTTTTAAAAAAAATCTCTTGCAGCTTCTCAAATGCTAGCTTATGTATCCAAATTCCTCTTTGATGCTGTCTTGCATATTATAGTCCCAATATGACACATATAGTTCATGGGCAGGCATTGCCTTACCGAAGGCAAGCACTAATGGTGTCACATTGGCCACAGACTGCACTTCCAAGAGATGTCATGTCTGTAAAAAGATTCGAGAACTTACAATCATTGGTTAGTCTTGGAACTTTTGAATATTTTGTTCTACTTCTTTAGGTGTGTTCTTTTTGTTCCTATCTTTTGTATTGTTTTCTGATTCTGACCCTCCACATATCTTTGTGCTTCATAGATTAGAGCTATTAGGAATGTTCGGGCTGAATATTCTGTTGAGCCTGCTAAACGAATATCTGCATCTATTGTTGCCAGCAATGATGTCCTTGATTATGTATCAGTAAGCAACTTTTTCTTTATCTTATTGTTGGTTAATGCAACTAACACACCAACAATATGTAAGTCCTACTTATTCAATGTTGTCTGCATCTACCCGCCAGTGATTCTATTGAGAAAAGATATTGCTTGTAAATTTTTTTTTCGCCTGCATCTTCCCTCCAGTCATTCTATTGTGAAAATACATTGCTTGTGAAACTTAATTTTTATATCGATTTCAGTTGTTTTCTTGGTTAATTGCTGCTATTAACTAATAACTTGGCTATAATCTTTCTTTTCAAGCAAAAAAACTCTGGACATGGTTTGTAATGAACATCTGAACACATGAAAGCACACTACTAAATCATAGAACTTTTGCATTGTCCTACCTTTTTAGAGGAAAAATTGTTTCTCATCAATTTTTAATTATGTTAGTAATTGATCATGCCAATTACCTAACAAAGTAACTAGCCATGGCTTCTTTTAAAAAAAAAACGCAGGCATGGTTTGTGACAAATAAACATCTATAGACAAGATTTCCTTGGTAGAATATCTGCATCACCCAACCATCTTTCTATGACTAGGCGGGGTGCATATTGAGAACATTTCATCACTTTGTCTGTGATTGTTAGTTAGGCCCTTGAGGTTTAATTTTATTTGCATTTAGTAGAGTCAACTTGTTTGACTTTCATATAAATAACTAAATGTCATTGACTATATACGTGATTACCCTCTAGTATCTCTATTGAAATTCTGGACTACATGTCCAGAACCATGCGTTTCAAACTTCAGAAAATGATTTGATTTCACTGCATTTGGAACTCATGGACTGTTGTTCTATCCGTGGCTTCTTTCTTGTGAAGAGTGAAAAAGAGGTGTTGGCGTTGTTATCCAAGCTAGATCTGCAACATGTTAACTTTGTGCACTCTCCTCCTGGTATGTTCCTCAACACCCTCACTTTTCATAAATGTGGGTGCTTCCTTGCATAAATGTTGGGGTTTAATCTTTGGTTTCAATAGATAATGCAAAGCAATCCGTCCATCTAGTGGCCAGCGAGGGTTTGGAGGCATATATACCTCATTTTAATGTTTCTGTTGATATCAAAAGGGGTCAATATTCTGCCATACAAATGAACAAACTAAAATTGAGAGCACTACTCCTAGACTTATATTAGATGGGAAGCTGGCTGCTGATGCAACTGGTCAGTACCAGGAACTAAATATTATATTTGATAGAATATGCTTCCTATCTTTTCTATCCTTTTGTTTGCAATTGCAGAGAATATGCTTCCTATCTTTTCTATCCTTTTGTTTGCAATTGCAGATTGCGCCAAGGATGACAATAAGAAATATTTAGTGGATGAAACACCGAAGGATATGCAGCAGCATCCCCACCCATAAGTGAAATGTTGAGAGAAATGGCATGCTCAATGAAATTTCTAGTTTTGTTCCAGATAAATGCAATGATGAGGGGAGTGCTTGGAGACTTTTGATGAAGTTTTATAGAACTTGTGAATTGAGATATTTTTTGTATTTAATATGGAATACAAACACTTTTGTAAATAATGCACTGTATTATAAGTGAATTTTGTAAACTATTATCAGTATAAATTGTGAATATTATCAATTGTGAATAAAAATGCTTGTAAATTGTGAATATTATCAATTGTGAATAAAAATGTTTATAAATTATGAATATTATAAATTGTGAAAAACACTGCCTATTAAAAAGACAACGTTTTTAAGTAACAATACACAACACGATTTTTGCGTTGTCTTTGTGCCAAACCACAACGCTTTTTAAAACCAATAGACAACGCGAAAAAAGCGTTGTCTTTGCTCCAAACCACAACGCGGAAAAAGCGTTGTCGTAGATATACTTTCTACAATGGCTTCATCAACATCGCTTTTTAAGCATTAACGACAACGCGGAAAAAGCGTTGTTGTTTCACTTTTTTCTTGTAGTGTAAGTTGAACTATTATGTCATCCTCAAGGACGACACATTAGGTAGGTTTACTGTATTTTATATTGGTAGACGTATATCTATACTAAGAGTAATCGGTCCAAGGAAAAGTTACTTTTATAGCAAATATATGTTCAATGTAGCTTATAACTATTGAATAAAATTTATTTTGTTCTGATCATGCACAAAATATCTCGACCCAAAGGAAGTCATGTTATGTGGCTGATTAAAGTTGTTGTAAATTATGGATCAATATATAACTCATATAAAGTATCATATTATGTGCATAATGGTCGGCCCAAAGGAAGACACATTGTATGGTTAATTAAAGTTTGAGTTATATCATAGAGTACCGCTAATAAATTATATTTTAGTCCACAGATTAAAAATATAATGTTGTATTTGATATCTCATAAGAAGCTCATTCATATGCATTTAAATTATATTTTATTTGCATAATCTTATTATATATTTATATATTCTTGGCTTTAGTTAAATCGTGTGCTTAAATAATTTTTTAAAAATTTTAGTGTAATTTGTTATTGCCAGTATTAATATCCCAATCTTAATTAGTTCGAATTTTGCTGAATGGAAAGAATACGTGATCGTAGTCTTAGGCTGTATGGACTTAAACTATTCATTAAGGAATGATCGACCCGCACCTCTGATTGGTGCTAGCACTATAGAGTAGAGAGCTAAATTTCAGCTATGGGAGAAAATAAATCGCATGAGTCTAAGCATCATGAAGCTTTCTATACCTATACAAATAAAGGACTCATTAACAGAGGAAGGAGATGCTAGGAGTTTCTTGAACTAACTTGCAAACTGATTTACCTTAAATGAAAAGATCAAGACTACCACACTTTTTACGAAGTTGGTAACCATACGGTATAGTGGTAAAGAAAATATAAGGGAGTACATTATGGAGATGTCCAATATAGCGACATGATTGAAAGCACTAAAACTCGATATGTCTAAGTGTATGTTAGTGTATTTCGTCTTGATGTCTCTGCCTGTGTAATTCACTCCTTTTAAGATATCGCATATTACTCAAAAAGAAAAGTGGGCATTGACTGAGCTCATTGCTCAATGTGTGCAAGAGGAGAGCAGATTAAAGATTAAGACATCTAAGAGTTCTCACTTAGCTTCTGGTTCTAAAAGTATAAGCAAGAAGCAAAAGAGGATCAATAACAAAAAAATAGAAAATAATTTGCAGATTCGGGAGGCAATAACCATAAGGAGCACAAGAAGCAGGATAAAGAATCTATTTATTTCTTTTGCAAGAAGAAAGATCATATGAAGAAAGATTGCCTTAGGTATGTCAATTGGCATGTAAAAAAGTGTAAACTTCTTAACTTTGTTAGTTTAGAAGACAATTTACCTATTGTACCCATTGACACTTGGTGGATAAATACTGGTACTACTACTTACATAAGTGTCATTATGCAGGGTTAACTAAGGAGCCGACTCCCGCTTAATGGTGAAAGATATATCTATACGGGGAATGGAAAGAAGGCTACAGTTGAGTTTATTGGTATTTTTAGGCTTTATTTATGAACTAATATCTATTTGGATTTAGAGAATACATTATTGTATCATTTTTCAGACAGAACTTAATTTCAATTTCTTGTTTGGACAAATCAGGTTATTCTTGTTCATTTGAAAATAGAATATTTAGTATTTTTTTAAATTTAGTTTTGATTGGCAATGGTTCCTTCGTTGATAAGCTTTATAAATTGAACACCTTTGCTCCTACGGTTGACAACGTAATAATACATAGTATATGTACAAAATATAAATTGACCGACGAGAATTCTTCTATGTTATGGTATAGGCGTTTAGGACATATATCCAAACAATACCTAGAAAGGTTAATGTCACATGGAATTCTCTATTCCCTTGACATGTCGGACTTTGATGCTTATTTAAAGTATATTAAGGGGAAGACTACTAACAAAAGGAATAAGGGGACTAACCATTGTAGTGATATTTTAGAACTAATATATACAGACATTTGTGGAACATTTCCTAAGGCATCTAGGAATGGAGACACATATTTTATTAGCTTTATAGATGACTATTCCAGATTTAACTATTTGTACTTTATTCATGAGAAGTCGTAGTCTTTGGACATATTGAAAATTTTCAAAGACGAAGTTGAAATTAATTAGGTAAGAAAATTAAAACCATCAGATTAATCTTCCGTCGCGATAAATCTTTATTGAACAACAGAAAAGTATCAGTTGATTACTCTCTTGACTTCAACTAGTTCCGCCTAAATTGTTGCTTAATTACCCTGGTATCTTGCATATATTTTACTTCATTAACATTTCACGTGAGGTTTATTCAAACCTTGATGTCTTCTCATGTCCCTTGGATACAACAAGACCTTGGCTACCCATGTCACATAATTCACCTTCTTAGTTTGTCATGTTTTAATGGAAAAATAGTATATTAGATAGTTAAATCTGGACAAGCGGTTCTAGTAAAATTTTTCATTCATAATTAGAATAAAATGGAACGTAGTTATGGAGACGATTCGGAATCTTAACATTCCATGATAGTTTGGTCTTATGAAAATTTTTGATCGGCTGTTAGGGTAAATAAAAAATACTCGAGATAGACGGTCCGGAATTCTAACATCTCATAGTAGTACACCCTATTTTAAGAAAAAATTCTTATATAATACGTTATAATTGAAAATCGAACTACGAATAACTGAATGATAATTAATCGCTCTTCCACTGTACTATAACCTGAGAACTATTGTCATCAAGAACTAGACTTATTATATTGTCCCTTGAATGCATCATTATTCTCCAATCTTACAAATTTTGATCCATCTAGCCATCACAACTCTTGGTCACACCAAGGTAACTTGCATATCTGGTACACCACTTTTTTATTAATATTTTTTTAACTAACCAAATGGATTGAAATTTTTTAAAAAAAATAAAACTCAACCAATCAAACCGATAAATTAATATAATTTTCGATGAAATTAATTAAAATTTAAACAATAATATATTTCTATCCGATTTTAAAAATACATATTTGATTTGGGCCGATCATGCCATATGACATGACCGTATCCGTGTTGAAGATACATTTCAACCCTACACGATTAGACCGTATCACTTGAGACGCCCTGACATGTTTGGAAACCAAGAAAATATTAATTTATTTGAATTAATTAAATTTTAATTTTTAAAATAAAAAATAATTGAATAAAAAATAAAATAAAATATTATTTTATATTAAAAAGTATACATTTTACTTGCTATTTTAATAATAATAATAGTAATAATAATAATAAAGGCATAGTTTTATCTTCTATAAAAGATAATTAAACTCCCGTCACACTTGGCTCTGATTATTTACACATATACCTAGTTGAATAATGCTTAATATGGTGGCAAAAAGGTGGCATAATGCTTAGCATGTGCTTTTCTTCTAGAGCGGAAACTATTAAATGTGAAAATAATAATAATAATAATAATAATAATAATAATAATTTTAGATGATTAAAATCTAACGCACTAAAATACTTTTTTATAAATTAAAAAAATTATTTAATATGAAAATAAATAGAAAAAATAATTTAATATGAAAATAAATAGGAAGAATAGAAAAGTATATAATTTAATATAAATAGATTTTTATAAGTTAAAAAAATAATTTAATATGAAAAAAGTAGAAATAGATATAATTTAATATGAAAATAATATAATTAACTTATAAAATATGATATGATTTAGATTTTTTAATAATAATTTTAAAATTTATAAAAAATAAAATATTTTAGTTGACTAATTACTACCACTATCCCTAATAATAATAATAATAATAATAATAATAATAATAATTCAGCTAGATACACCGACGAACCCAAAGTAATTGCATTGACCACTGCACCGCCGGCCTATCGCTACAGCCTGCAATTCTGATCCTCTGTCCGAACTCCCCTCAGTGTCGTCCGGCGTGACTTCGCCGAGTCATTCCTTTTCGCCGAACCGTGTCCCGCTCGTGATCAAAAAAACCCTCTGCCCTAAATCTCGAGTGCTTCGCCCTTCTCCTTCTCAATCGCGTGCTCGATCGCGTGCCAAGATCAGCCCCCGCGAGCTCCGCCCTTCTCCCCTCTCCCAGCCCCGGCGTTGGCGTCATCTCGTGAGGTCGTTCCCCAGCCCCGACATCATTTTTCTCCCTAGTTCCCACCGCCCTCGCGTGCCCTAGTTTCCAACTATCCGTTCGCGTGCTGCCCAACCCCTGCCCAACTCCCCTTCCGGCCGACGACGCGTTCTAAATCCCAACACAGGATCACACCTCTTTAAAGTAATTGATTCACTGTCCCAATAGTTGTTTTCTTCCTGCTAGTCGCAATATAGACAACGATTCTGAGTGAGCGCGTGTGTGTAGTGCATATTGATCAATAATTCTGAGTGAGAAAGGAAATTCTTCCTGTTAATGATTCACGGCCTACCGGTCTCCTCATTTGAGGACTGAATTCCTAAGTTTTGACACATTTAGAGTTGGTATCTACAGTAAACTTATCTGTTCCATGGTTCTTACCTGATAGTGATTTTTTATTTTGTAATTTCTTGATAAGTTGGTTCAAGACAACTGCAATCAGATGGTTAATTCCAAGGCTGTATGAAGACTATTCTTTTTTTTTTTTTGTGTAGACTAGCCTACTTACCCATTTTAGCATACTCGATGAGGAATAGCTGATTCCATTACACATTTTACTCAACACTATTATTTCATTTTTTTATCGGTAATTTCCTGATCTTGTTTTTTTTATGCCTGTTGAAATTATGGCAACTCTTGGAACACAATCTAAAACCCAACATTTTACTTGAATGTAGTAAGATTTGTGAGCAATAGGTAAGATTTTGTTCAAAGTTTATCTATTTTGCGTGAAATTTGTCAAAATTTTCATATAACTATGTGATTTTTCATTACTACTATTGTTTAGCCTAATTTTGTTCAATTTTACTATGCTGAGTGTTAGGGTATTTTATTATAAATGAATCTTGCTGTGAGCTATTGGTGTTATAAATCAATTCAAGGAAAAAAATACTGTGATTGACTTTTTAGGTTCTTCAAGTCATAGGTAACCCTTATACTGTTGACGTTTTTAGGTTGTTCAATTCAAGGATAACCTGTTGTTTTGTGACACATTTGTCATTTTATATATGATTTTTTAGGTTCTTCAAGTAGAAATTTACCTCCATATCTTTGTTTATCTCAGTATGAAAAAGGTTTTTATCAAAGTTTATCTATCTCGCGTGAAATTTGTCAAATTTTTCTTATAACTATGTGATTTTTCATTACTATTATTGTTTAGCCTAATTTTGTCCAATTTTACTATGTTGAGTATTAGGTTGATAATGGCATCTTCAAGTATCAGCAGTATCGACCATACCAAATTTGAAATTGTACGATGCAGGGAATACAGACTAAGAGCATTAGTGCTAGTCTCTAGATCAATCAAGAACTCAAGAAGACTATATTATGGATATAAGCAGTATGGATGGTTAAAGTGGGTGATGTCTGATACTAGATTAAATGAAGGCACTAGTCGTATACATTTTAGAATGTTGTCAAACGTGGAGTCAAGAGTAGGAAGTGAACACATTGCTTATTCTCGACATAATATGAGAAATTGGAATGTACCGCTCATGGTCTGGATATTAATGATAGTATACTTGTTTTGTTTGTTACTTGGTATGGTTAAGTAATGCAAGTGTTGTAATGTGATAAAAAATATTTAATTATGGATGAACTTGGTACTCTTGTTGGTACAACAGCAGAATAAATAGATATAGTGTATGTTATTCATGCTTGATAATAGTAGATCATGACTTTGAAAAGAAGGCTACCAGTAAAGCAACAAAGCTTATTGATTTGGAAAATATAAGTCATTAGAGAAACAACTACCCTTTTCACTTCACAAGCAGGTGGCTGACTTTGAAAAATATGAGTCCTTAGTAAACCAACTTACCAGCTTCTTGGTTCACCATTGAGTTTTGGCAGTTCGGATCATTAACTTGTAACCTCTCATCCACCATCTTAAACATACTTAACAAACCATCTTTAATATACTTGTAAGTTTCTTTCCTCTCTGCTGTCTTGGTAACCAATTGAACAGATAGCTCACACAAATCTTTATAGCGCATATTGTGAAGTATTTTTAAATCCAAATTATCTTTGTTCACAATTGTTTCATTAACTCCAAAGTATCCACCTTTTGTTTTTCGTGTCCACCTTTTCAAAATATACTCACTTGGGATCTTCATGATATTTTTCATCGTAAATATTTTCAAAATATGAGAACACAAAATCCTAGCAAATTCATATTTTCTATAGCTACAACTACACAATTTTTTCACGGGATGAATCAAGTGTAACTAGATGATGGTAACGCTTTTTGTGTGAAGTAATTTTATATGTAGTATGTGTTCCAACATCCTCAAAAATTTCTACAACAGAATCATGAGATTTGTACCACTCTTGTTCAAAACACTTGTATGCCTCGGGAGTATAAGTATAACTCGCATGCTTTAATATTTCAATTGGATATAATAAGCATGGAACACTTGAATTTGATTTAAAATCAGCTTTTAATTCTTCATATCGACGATCATCAAGCAATCTTTGAAAGTGATGGAAAAAGTCTAAAAACTTATGCTGATAAGTGACGTACCTTTTGACAATATTATTCATGCTCTCACTTCTTTGAGTCGTAATCATATCCGCACAAAACATTTGTTTTCCATATACTAAAGTCCATTTTTCCTTTATGCGAAACAAACGTCTCAACCAATCATTATCTTCAAGTGCATACTTAGTCAACACCATGTTCCAAGCTGAAATAAAATCTTCCTCTTCATCAAAATCATATATACACGAGGCAAAATCTTTAGCAAACTCTTTGAATTGAGAAAAAACTCCACTCAAATGTATTGCAGCATTTTGATAAATGTGCCAAATACACAAACGATGATGTGTTTCGGGTCATCTGGAAGCTAAAGCCCTTGCCATTGCTACATCTTAATATGTAAGAATAGTTGTTGGTTTTTTCTCAGACATAGCTCTGGTAAATGCATCAAACAAGCACTCAAATGTCAAAGTAGTTTCATCATATAATAAAGCTGCACCAAAAATTGTGGATTGTTTATGATGATTAACACCTACAAACAACGCAATTGGATGACCTTCATTGTTCTTCCTGTAAGTTGTGTCAAAGTAAACAACATCTCCAAAATTGTCATAATCAGCTCTCATCTTAGCATCAGACCAAAAAATATTATTGATCAAATCATCTTCATCAACTTGAATAACATTAAAAAAATTTGGATCATCGAACTGCATTTTCTGTAAATATTCCAGTACACCTCCTGTATGCCCAACTCTTATATTTTTTGTTCTTTTGGATCGCAAATAATTTTTATAATCTTCAGGAATAAAACCTAAATTCTCCCTGCCACCTACTTGTCTCACCATAAGATCATGAGATGCTTTTGGGAGGATTCCCATATCACTTGCCATCTCAATTTGGAGGGTTAGGACTTTTCACACCTAACCCTCCAGGCATATAGATTTTGATTTACATGTGCTCGATTTACAGAAAAATTCTAAATATGGGAATCCTAACATGGAGGGTTAGGTATGTAAATCCTAACAGGCATGTAAATCTACATGCTAGAAAGGATAAGGAATCTAGTCACAAACCTCAGTTCGGATCCGAACAGCAGGACTCAGCTGTGATAAAACTACCCAGATCCAAGCACGTACTGGGCCGTCGGAGGTAGGGCTGCGACTGGGCTGAGAGATCGCGTGCTGGGCAGAGGATCAACTAGGGTTGCGGCTGGGCTAAGAGATCGCTGGGCAGCACGCGATCGGTGCTGGGATTTGGAACGCGTTGCCGGTCGGAAGGGGAGTTGGGCGGGGGCCGAGCAGCACGCGAAGGGATAGTTGGGAACTAGGGCACGCGAGGGCGGTGGGAACTAGGGAGAAAAATGACGCCGGAGCTGGGGAACGACCACAGGAGACGACGCCGACGTCGGGACTGGGAGAGGGGAGAAGGGCGGAGCTCGCCAGGTCTGATCTTGGCACACGATCGAGCACGCGATCGAGAAGGAGAAGGGCGAAGCACTCGGGATTTAGGACAGAGGGTTTTTTTGATCGCGAGCAGGACGTGATTCGACGAAAAGAAATGACTCGGCGAAGTCATGCGGACGACACATTTTTTTTTTGTCATTTAGTGATTGGGACAGACGAGACAGAAAGAGTTGGGACAGAGGATCCCTGTGGGTCGCCAGCAGCCGTGGCAGCGTGCATTAACACGACGGTGGACGAACCAGGCGCAACATCACGTGCGGATCAACTCCATCCTCCTGCACCCAATCCGAAACCCGCCATTTCCCCGGCCCCAGGGGATTAAGGCGACCGCCACCGCCCTTCCATTATTGTACCCTAGGCCATTACCCGCTCGCCAATAGTGAACAGGCTGGGAAGGCTGTGGACCCGTTTGGCTATCAGTTTTTAGAATGTTTTAATTCACAAGCAACAAGAAAAAGGACAACAAAGCCACAGCCACTTGCAGCATTCAAACGAATATCAGAAAAATGAAGATGCGATAAGAAATTTCCGTTTTTTTTTTCTTTTTTTTAGCAAATCTCAGATCTGCCGGTAATCCTGCTGCGCAAAGGAGGAACAGAGAGAACTAACCAGGAAAACAGTATACAAAAACCTATCTTCTTTCTCGCTGATGAAACCTCCGATCGCGAAGGAGTTGGTCAAAAAAATGGAGTGGTTAAGAGTTCTATGGCATTATCTCCTATCCGGGCGGTGGTGGCCGGTGAGTCTCGCCTCAGGCGATCTCAGGAAGAGCGGGAAGATTTAGATCGAAGTCGAGGACGGGTGGTGCCAGCCTATTTTGCTGCGGCTCTGGAGAAAGGTGGAGGTCGATGATGGAAGAGGAGTCCGAGACGTCGCTCTTGGTCAGATTCAGATCGTGAACGAGTATTTGGGGGCGAGAGATCTGGCGATGGTAGATCGTGTCCGGCGCAGAAATCTCCGATCTGACGATCTTGTTGAAGAGGAACATGGGGAAACGCCCGCTGCTGCTTTGTCCTTGGAAGAGATTTAGGTCGAGCACGGGATGGAGAGGAACGGCGAGCGGCGGCCCGAGGTTGGAGGACTCGATCGTGCTGCCTTCGCTGCGAGGGCTGTGGCTTCCGGCGGCGTCACGGCAGGCGAAGTTGGTCTTGGCCTTGGATCCGCGGAACTGGAGGGCGGCCGCGTCGTAAGCACGGGCGGCCTCCTCGGCCGTGTCGAAGGTGCCGAGCCACACTCGGCTCTTCTTCCCCGGATCCCGAATCTCCGCCGCGTACCTCCCCCACGGCCGCTTCCTCACCCCCCGGAACCGCTTGTCCTTGACGCCCGCCACTTCCGAGGCGCCGCTGCGCCCTTCGCCACCGATCGCCGGCATCTCCTTTCTGCTCCCTCTGTATTGACAAAAAAAACAGAAAAGAAGATGTGCTGGTTCAGAAGGGGACGGGGGGTCTCCTTATATACCCACAACGGAAAGGCGACGGTTGATCGGGGAGCTTGAAAATGAACCGGCAGAGTAAACCGAACGGTTTGACTGAGATGGACGCGTGGACCGTGGTCCCACCGGCTTGGCCGCCGCGCTTCCGCGGCGTGTAACTCGGATCACGAGGCGCCCTGTGGCCCCCGCCCAGCCTCACCTACCCATTAATACCATTAAAACGGCCTCCGTCGGTTACCGCGGGCGCTCTCGAATGGACGGACGAGATGAGACGGTGGTATCATGGGCGGCGTCCGGAGCCGTTACGAACGACAAGCGGTGGGAACGTTTTCACGGGCCGCCTTCGTCAATGATCTGCATAGTAGCGTATGCGAGTCGCTGTCTGCGGCGGTGAGTGGGGTCGCACGGAGTCTTCTGGTCTACGCCAAAGTTAATTTAAATAGCCATGGACGGACCGAAATTATGAAAATACCCTGCTCGTTTCGATCGTGGAGGGGCAAAAGGGTAATTGACGAGAAGTTATGATACAGTAAGAGGAGGTCAATGCGTGCGGCCGGCGGCATGGAGGGGGGAGGGGCCCACCGAGCATTAATGACCTCGTCCACGGGGATCGGTGGCGTCTGGGCTGCTACCGTACCGAAAGCGTGTCGGCAGGGCCGATCTGGTTCGTGAATGGTCGATGGCGGAGACAAAAGCGACAGAGTCGGTCGGCGGCCGCGAGTCGTGCTAGCCGGCTGGGCACAGACCGGCACACGAACCGTTCGTTCCCTACGAATCAAAAAAAGGGAAAGCTAGAAATTCAAAACCGAATATGTACGCTGTTTGATACCCTAAATAGTAATCAGCCTTAGCTCATCCATATGGATCGACGAGGGCCAATTTTTTATCAGCTCCCTGTCCTGTCCCGGCTTGACATAGTTAATTAATATGTCCCCTAGTCTATAATTCAGCCGTAGAACGATCGACTATATCATAGACATGTATAATTCGATATTTAATTATAATATATTTTATAAAAAAAATTTTCAAATAAAAGTAAATTATATGACGCTGAACTTCTGGACCGCCTACTATGAACACTTTCCGATTTATCCTGACGATGGGTGAAAAACCTCCGTGCGATCGGATCGATCGTTTGAGATTAAAAAAATCTTGTTAATCATTAACATTATTAATTAATACACATGGTATTATCGTAATTGATTACATGAGTTCGATTTATAATGTATACAAAATGTAATGAGTCATTTGACCCCTATATAAACGGTTACTATTTTAGATGAATTTGTCGGAGCTAATAGATTTCATGGATTGAGAGTTGAATATATGATTTTATCAATGAGGTATGTAGTATATAAATATTAAAATTTTAAAATATTAGAAAATAAATAAATTACAAAATTAGAAAATAATGAGAATATTACAATATAGAAAATAAATAAATGAGAAAGCTATGAAAATACATATTCTCAAACCTAGGAAACAAATATTCTCTAATAAAGAGAATATAATATTTGCTAATATACGCTCTTAAGATAGTGTCCTAGAGATAACACCAATTTTATTGCAAATAGAAAACCATCGAGATCGAGAAAGTAATTTAGTGAGTGCATTGACCAACTGATCTGCAGCAAAAATATGAGTAACTCGCAGTTCAGAGGACTATACTAGATCATGAATAAAGTGATAGTCAATAACCAGATCCTTCATCCGAGAGTGAAAGCCAAGATTAGCCGAAAGATAGGTGGCACACAAATTATCGGTGAATAGAACAACAAGTATGATAAGCGGAAGAAGCAGTTTTATTAGAAATAACTTAATCCATTTAAGCTCCAATACCGCAGAGGCTATGTCACGATATTCGGCCTCAGTCGAAGAGCGCGCAACTGTGCGCTGCTTCGTAGATTTCTAAGAAACTGGATTAGTACCAAGAAAAATAATAAATGCACATGTAGAACATCGATCATCTGAATCTCCTGCCAGTCCACATAGGAAAAAACTATGAAGAGTGAGAGGTGTATATGCAAGTAGATAAATATCAAAATCCCTAATACCATTGAGATATCGAAGCAAATGTTTCACAGCGCCCCAATGTGTCTCTGAAGGGGCATGCATAAAATGTGAAAGCTTATCGACCGTGTTCCGGAAAGAGTCGACGTCGATGGTCAGTCACTGAGGTCCCGCCACGTGGATGTTGACGGGAAGGGAATAACTCCGTGCCCTGCGAGATCAACACGAGCGTTAGGGGAACACGCCGGAGGTTGTCCGACGGAGCCCACTCCGACGCTCAAGTCAGTACCTCGATGGAGAAGAATATGTTGATGCAGTCTGACCCTGATTGTTGTTTTGGTGTTGACACCGATTTTAGTTTAGGTTGATGAGATGATTGGAATTAAGTCCTGGTCGGGGACTGGGCACGGAGTTGGATGAAATCCTAACTTGAGAAGCTAGGTGGATGAAACCCTAGCTTGGGAAGTCAGGCCCTAGCTTGGAGGGCTAGGTTGGATGAAACCCTAGCTTGGAGGGCCAGGTCCTAGCTTGGAGAGTTAGGTGGATGAAACCCTGGCTTGGGAAGCCAGGTTCTAGCTTGAGAAGCTAGGTTGGATGAAATCCTGGCTTGGAGGGCCAGGTCTTAGCTTGGAGGGCTAGGTTGGATGAAACCCTGGCTTGGAGGGCCAGGTCCTAGCTTGGAGGGCTAGGTTGGATGAAACCCTGGCTTGGAGGGCCAGGTCCTAGCTTGGAGGGCTAGGTTGGATGAAACCCTGGCTTGGAGGGCCAGGTCCTAGCTTGGGAAGCTAGGTTGGATGAAATCCTGGCTTGGAGGGTCAGGTCCTAGCTTGGGAAGCTAGGTTTGATGAAATCTTGGTGAGTGAAGCCAGGTCCTAGCTTGGGAAGCTAGGTTGAAGTCCCGGTGAGTGAGACTGGGCATGGAGTCTTGGTCCGGGGGATTGAGCACGAGTCAGAGAAGGCTGGGAGCCCGTTCTCTTGACTTAGAGTGGATTTGGCTTTGCCTGGATCGATCTGGTGACCGATCAGGGAAGTTGGCACGGAGTTCCTTCGTGGATCGGTCTGGTGACCGATCCAGCTATGTCTGATCGGTCTGGTGACCGATCAGGGAGCATACAGTGACCTTGTTGGGCTACTGATCGACTCCTGATCGGTCTGGTGACCGATCAGGGATACTATTCAGATCGTTCTAGTGAACGATCAATTGTCGCGAGCTTCTCACTATTGTTGATGCAGTCTGACCCTGATTGTTATTTTGGTGTTGACACCGATTTTAGTTTAGGTTGATGAGATGATTGGGATTAAGTCCTGGTCGTGGACTATGCATACCTAGTGGGACTAGGTTTGATGAAAGCTTAGCTTGGAGGATCAGATCCTAGCTTGAGAAGCTAGGTGGATGAAATCCTAACTTGGAGGGTTAGGTGTGGAAAAGTCCTAACCTGGAGGGTTAGGTGTGAAAAGTCCTAACCTGGAGAGTTAGGTGTGAAAAGCCCTAGCTTGGAGGGCTAGGTGGATAAAATCCTAACTTGGAGGGTTAGGTGTGGAAAAGTCCTAGCTTGGAGGGCTAGGTGGATGAAATCATAACTTGGAGGGTTAGGTGTGAAAAGTCCTAGCTTGGAGGGCTAGGTGTGGAAATTCCTAACTCGGAGGGTTAGGTAATTGGAAATCCCGGTGAGTGAAGCCGGGTCCTGGTGAGTGAAGCCAGATTGACTAAAGTCCTGGTGAATGAAGCTGGGCATGAAGTCTTGGTCCGAGGGACTGAGCACGAGTCAGGGGAGGCTGGGAGTCAGTTCTCTTGACTTAGAGTGGGTTTGGCCTAGCCTGGATCGGTCTGGTGACCGATCAGGGAAGTTGGCACGAAGTTCCCTTGTGGATCGGTCTGGTGACCGATCCAGCTATGACTGATCGGTCTGGTGACCGATTAGGAAGCATACAGTGAGTTTGGGAACTTACTGCTCGGCTCCTGATCGGTCTGGTGACCGATCAGGGAGCATAGAGTTCACTCACTACTCAGCTCCTGATCGGTCTGGTGACCGATCAGGGAGCTTAGAGTTCACTTCCTGCTCAGCTCCTGATCGGTCTGGTGACCGATCAGGGAGCATACAGTGGGTTTTGGGAACCTTACTGCTTGGCTCCTGATCGGTCCGGTGACCGATCAGGGATATTGTTCAGATCGTTCTGGTGAACGATCAAGTGTCGCGAGTTCCTCACTATGACCGATCAGGATAGAGCCTGATTGGTCTAGGCATGCCTTGATCGGTCTGGTGACCGATCAGGAGGTTTGGACTGCAAAGCTGGGAAATCTCCCTGCAAAGGGGTGGATCGGTCTGGTGACCGATCCACGACTTGGGATCAGTCTGGTGATCGGATCCCAGAGAAGTCGCGATTTCTGATTACGCGTTGGGGACCGATCAGGATGGAGCCTGATCGGTCTGAACCCACCCTGATCGGTCTGGTGACCGATCAGGAGGCTCTCTGATCGGTCCGGTGACCGATCACTTTAATTCAAACGCGCTGTCAGGCGCTCTGATCGCGTCTGATCGCACTCTGATTCCTACTGATACACTACTGATATTTGTTCTAAGCCCTCTGATGTTTGATCTTCTGTTGATTTGCTGCTCTAATGTGCTGCTAAGTGTGCAGGTGACTTAGAGATCATCCAAGGGAAGTCAAACGAAAGTTTTCGCTACAGCAGGTTTGTCCATTTGCTTCCGCAGGTTGTAACGTTCTCTGGCACGAGCTGCAACAACTGAGGAGCTGATGACCTGAGGCTCAACTGGAGGGGTTTCAGTGAGTCCAGAGGAGGTCAGGGGTAGCTGGCTGACTGCAGGTGAGCAGCTGGAAGCTATTGCAGAGGAGCGTGTGACCTGGCGATGGAAGCTGGTTAAGCTGTGTAGTGGAGGAGGAGCTGCAAGCTTCTTGGGACATCTCTTGTTCTGCTTGTGCGATTACTGTGATCCATCTCTTGAGCAACTCTACTATGAATCTTGAGCAATCTTGTGATTCTTGAGCACTTGGAAGAGAAACAAGGAACTTGGCGAGTCCATCAGCGAGAAGACACGAGGAAGGGAGTTCTTGCGTGAGATCTGTGCTGAGTGGAGCTCGGTGAGAAGTTTGCTTGTGTTTTTGCGGTTCTAAGTGCTCAGTAAGGCTTCTTCTTGTGTTTCCTGTACTTAATACTTCATCATCTTGAAACGCTGTGGAGAGGTTACTCCACCGAGAAGGAGGTTGCATTCTATCCAGATTTTCCGAGGCTTGATCTGCCAACGATTAAGGGATCGCCCACCTCACGGGCACGCCAAGGAGTAGGGGTAAGTTATCCCCGAACATTGTAAATCCTCTTTGTTAGCGTTTTATTTTGTTACTTAGTTTCTGCAATTAGTTCTTGCTTTTGCTCTGCTTCCGCTGCCTAACCTCTGAGTGCAGAAATAAGAAAAGTGCTAAGTTTCAAGTGTCTGGCTATATTCACCCCCCCTCTCTAGCCATCCAAGTTCCAACAAGTGGTATCAGAGCTTGAGGCTCTGTACAAGCGGCTTAACATCCGAGAGTCAACGACAATGGCCTTGAGAGAAGGTTTTAGCACTACCCGACCTCCCTTCTTCGATGGAGCAGATTTTCAATATTGGAGATCGAAGATGGAGTACTATCTAAAGATGGACGTCAATACTTGGTTCGCTGTGAAGGAGGGTTTTCCCCTCCAAAGGATGATGAAGGAAAAGAATTGAAATCTTGGCGTTGGACGGCTGAGCAAACTCGAAAAAGTGAAGCCGACGCGAAGGTGGTGGTGACTTTGCAATGTGGCATGAATAAAGACCAACTCATCAAGGTTGGTCCCTTTACAAGTGCAAAAGATTTGTGGAATAAGCTCATTGAACTCTATGAGGGCACCCGAGACTCAAGAATCGCCAAGAGGGATTTGTTCCTCAACCAACTACAAAACCTCTCCATGAAGGAGAGTGAAACATTGAGTTAACTACATAGTCAGTTCAAGGAAGTCCTCAATGGTCTCCACTCTATTGATGAAAAGGTCGAGAACCACGACCTTGTGAGGTATGTGTTGAAAGCTTTTCCAAGGAACGCTTTGTGGTCATCCATGGTGGATGCCTACAAAGTTTCTAAGGATTTATCAATTGTAAAGTTAGATAATTTATTTTGTGAAATGGAGCTTCATGAAATGGCTAACAAAGGCCCCAAGGAGAAGGGGATTGCCCTTGTAGCAGGTGAAAAGACCAAGAAGAAGAAGGAGAAGAAGAAGGAGAAGGAGAAGGAAGTCTCTTCATCTTCATTCTCATCCGAGTCCGAGTCCGAATCCGAGGAGGATGGCAGTGGGTCTTCTTCCTCCGAGATGGCAAATTTTGTTAGAAGGATGATGAGAAAGAGTCGGCGCTTCAAGGGTAAAGGTAACCCTAGCGAAGTTAAGATTGATAAATCTAATATTACTTGCTATGAGTGTAGCAAGAAAGGGCACTTCAAAAAGGACTGCCCAAAGCTCAAGAAGAAGGAGGATAAATCCAAAAAGAAGAAGAAGGCCTTGAAGGCTACATGGGATGAATCCTCCTCAAGTTCATCCGATGAGGAGAAGGAGGAGAAGAGTACTCGCCATGTAGCACTCATGGCCCTTGAAGATCAAGAAAGCAGTGATGAATCGAGTGACTCATCAAACGCGACTTCATCATCTTCGGGTGATGAAGAGGTAATTACTCCCGAACTCGATAAATGCTATAGAACAACTGCATGCTTAACCGATTTGTTGAAAAAGTTAAAAAATAAGGTTAAGTCATTGAAAATTGAAGTTGAACAGTTGAAATCCTCTAAGGATGAGGATATTGACGATTTACATGTAGAAATGCTAGAAGATGAGAACAAATCATTAAAGAGTGAAGTTGAGAGACTCAAGAGTGTTTTTGAGAAATTCTCAACAAGCTCAAAGACTTTAGACATGATTTTGAATGCCCAAAGGGCAATCTACAATAGGGCCGGTATTGGTTACCGACCCAAAGAACCATCATTTGTGTCCTTAATGTCTAGGACTGATGTTAGACAATTTAAGACTCCTAGGGTTCAAAGGAAAGTAGTCAAGGCATGAGTGCCTAAGTCTTGCTTAGTAGGTGCTTTAGGTCCCAAGATTTGGGTACCTAAATCTTCTATTTTTCTAATTGTGTAGGTTGTGATTGAGGGGGAGCATCTATCAACTTAGTTCGTTGATAGTGGGTGCTCCAAACACATGACCGGTGATAGATCCTTATTCACTACATTTCAAAGAAAAAGTAGAGGTAATGTTTCCTTTGGTAACAATGGTAGTCTTAAGGTCATAGGAATATGAGACATTCAAATATCCAAATGTCTTAGGATTAAGAATGTCCTTCTAGTCAAGGGGATGACATTTAATCTCCTAAGTGTCAGTCAATTGTGTGATGTGGGTTACACAATTGATTTCTAATCAAGTCAATGTCTAGTTAGACAACATGACACATTTGACACGGTACTAGTAGGCACAAGGATAGATAACATTTACCAAGTTTTATTTAAAAGTGCTACTAATGCTTTTGTTAAGTGTTTCATGTCAAGAGAAGATGAGTCTAACCTTTGGCACCGGAGACTAGCACATGTGAACATAAAGAATATCCGGAAATTGGCCAACAAGGGATTAGTTCGTGGCTTACCAAGCATCAAGTATGAAAAGGACAAACTTTGTGATACATGTCAAATGGGTAAGCAAACAAAATCTGCACATAAAGGTAAAAGCATTATAAGTACTTCTACCGCATTGGATTTACTTCACATGGACTTGTTTGATTGTAGCACAATCATATTCTTGAATGGTAGTAAATATTGTTTTGTGATCATTGATGATTTTACTAGATATACATGGACCTATTTTCTAAAGTATAAGGACCAAACCTTAAATGTTTTTATTTCCTTTTGTAGAAGGGTTGAAAATGAAAAATCATCAACAATTAAAACAATAAGAAGTGATCATGGAGGTGAATTCCAAAATCAAAGATTTTTTAGAGTTTTGTCAAGATAGAGGGTATAGGCATGAGTTCTCCACTCCTAGAACACTACAACAAAATGGTGTTGTAGAGAGGAAGAACCGATTCCTATAAGAGGCTGCTCGAAGCATGCTCAATGAGTACTCATTACCGGGGTACTTGTGGGCCGAAGCTATAAACACAGCTTGCTACGTGCAAAATCGAGTCCTCATTCACAGATTTCTAGGAAAGACTCCTCATGAACTTTGGTTTGGAAAACCACCTACAGTTAAACATCTTAGGGTGTTTGGTTGTAAGGTATTCATTCTAAACACCAAGGACCATCTTGGAAAGTTCACAGCAAAAGCTGATGAAGGGATACTGGTCGGGTACTCCCTAGTCAGCAAAGCTTACCGAGTCTACAACAAGAAATCTAGATTGATTGAAGAGTCTTCTGATGTTGTTTTTGAGGAAATTCCCAAAGTAAATGATCAATCAGAAGATGTTGAAGGAGCTCAATTCGAACTCAGGCAACTGGGTTTGGATGAAAGTCCAAATGGTGTAGATGGTATTGGATCGAGAGAACCGATAGAGGGGGGGTGAATATCGGAAAACGTTCGGATTTTAGAATTAGAGAAATTACGCAGTGGAATAACAACAATCGCGAACACAGGTAGTTTTACTTGGTTCGGAGCCTAGGTCGACTCCTACTCCAAGGCCCACGGTCGTTGACCATTTTCTGCGGGCATTTCTATAAGTTCGCAAAACAGTTTACAAGATTGAATTACAGAATTAGTGCAGTAAGAAAAAGTAACTCTTCGTTTACCGACGTCCGATGTAGATTATCTTTTCAGAGCAGTGGGACGTTGTCGGCGCTTGAATCTCGAGTCGGGAGGTTTCCGAAGCAGAGCGCGGGAGCAGAAGAGCGTGAATGCGTTGAATGAATTCGTTGTTCTGAAGCCTTGGTTCGAGGGTCCTTTTATAGCACCTGGGGGCGCCCGGAACGTCGGGGGCGGCCTCCCCACGTGTCGGCCGATCCGCCTTTAACTCGGTCAGCTTCTGATCCCTTCAAACTCGGGATCAGATCTTGACCGGGGCGCCCGGGACGCTGGGGGCGCCCGGATTGACCGGGTCAAACTCTTATCCTCTTGGCTTCGCTGGAGTTTCTTCAACTTCTTGACCTGGGGTCGCCCTGAGCACTGGGGGCGCCTGGGAGCAGTGGGGGCGCCCGAAAGCACGGGGGCGCCCCGAACATGAACTGTCGAAGCCTTCTTTTGAATTATGTGTTTTGTGTTCACCTTGGGGGCGCCCGGGACACTCCGGGCGCCCTGGTCAGCTGTTGCCTCACTCCTTTGAGGCTCTCTGAGCTGCAGACACTCGTTCCTTCGGTCCTGCATCCAGGGTTAGTCCAAAACACCATAGAGCAATATGATATTAGTTTATACAGCCTTAGCTGTCTTGGTTCTGACTTTGGGCCTCCAAAATGGAACCCTAGGTCGAACCGACGCCTACTGTTCCCTCGACGGGGAACGCGTCCTCACCTACTCCTCTCGGGAGAATGTACCTGATGCCAACCACTCCTCTGGTTGGACTTTTGCCTAGCGGTCCTTTGCCAGGTCTTGAAAACCAAGCTGTCCTTCGCCCGGTGCCTAGCTGTCCTTCGCTAGGTCTTCAGTCCCAAGCTGTCCTTCGCCTGGCGCCTAGCAGTCCTTCGCTAGGGCTTCAGTACCCTGGCATTCCTTCGCCAGTGCCTAGCAGTCCTTTGCTAGGGCTTTGTACCCTGGCATTCCTTTGCCAGTGCCTAGCAGTCCTTCGCTAGGACTTTTCCTACACACTTGAGTAATTTGTTAGATAACAAGTAAGACTTAACTTTTGAGCCATGTTGCCATTATCAAAACTCAGGTTCGACTTGGGTGCTTTCTGCACCAACAATCTCCCCCTTTTTGATTTATGGCAACCCTGGTTCAACAAGTTAAGTTTAATCAAAGCATATAAAAATTACCGTTTGTTCCCTCCCCCTGGAAGGAATCTCCCCCTAGATTTTTCAAAAATTCGTGGGGTTTTTGAAAATAGGTTTTAAGTCTGAAGATGGTTTTAACTTAAAAAAATTTTAAGCTTTAAAGCTTATATTTTCCAAAATGATTTTCGTTGTTTACTTTGGAAATAATTTAACCATTTTGACAAATTTTGAAAACTTTAAGAAGAGTTTTGAAAACTTAAGTTTTGAGTACCGAAAATTTTGACGCCTTAAGTTTAAAATACTCAAAAGTTTTGAAAACTTTAAGTTTTAAAGTACTTGGTTAAATTTGAACACTTTAATTTTAAGTACTTAGAATTTGAAAAAACTTCAGTTTTAAGTACTTAGAAAACTTTTAAGAACCGTTAGTTTAAAGTACTTAGCACCTTTTTGAAAACTTAAAAACTTAAGTACTTAATAAGATTTTGAAACTTTAAGAACTCAGTACAATTTTGAAAGCTTAAGTACTTAGTAGAATTTTGAAAATTTAAGTACTTAGTAAGATTTTAAAAACTTGAGAACTTAAGTACTTAGTAACTTAGTACTTTTAGAGTTTGAAAATTTTTAAAAAAGATAAGTACTTAGAAAAGTTTTGAAAAGCTTAAGTACTTAGAAAAGTTTTGAAAAGCTTAAGTACTTAGAAAAGTTTTGAAAAGCTTGAGTACTTAGAAAAGTTTTGAAACACTTGAGAACTTAAGTACTTTAGTAACCTTTTGAAAACTTAAGTGCTTTGAGAAACTTAGTACTTTTTGAATAAAGGATAGAGTTAAAAAATTTTGAAGAGCTAGAAAATTTTAAACTCTCTCCTTTCCTATCTCTCCTTTCCTATCTCTCCCCCTTTGCCATATATCAAAAGCAGATAAATATAGTAGAAATTAAATTGCATAAAGGAACTAACTTTCATAAAGGAAAATATTGGCATGATTTTGTTGTACTGAACCAATTCATTATAAGACTTAAACCAAATCAGTTAATTTTCTCTTGTAGGGACCTGTCTAACCCAATTAGCTACTTACTAACTGTTATAAACAGTAGTTTTTGCTAGGGTTAGTCAAGTTAAGTGTTTCTGTTCAAGTTAGATTTTCTAAACTTGACACTTAACTTGATTGCTGTGTAAGTTGTATTTAGTGCCCCAATTACTGCAGATGCACTGACTTAAAGCATCTTGAATTAAGGCAAATACCTAAGCATCTCAACCCATTCTAGGTTATCAATCAAAAGTACCTTAAGGTGCTTGTGAGATGCTGGCTTCTAAATCTATAGGTGCATGCAGTTCTAGGGTTAGGGCCTAGGCTAAGTCCATTTGCAAAAAAGCCCTAGTTTTGAAAGGGGGTAATTTTGAAATAAAACTAAGTCAAATTTTTTTTTTTAAAAAACTGATTTTGAAATTAAGTAAAACAGTTTTTCAAATTCTTTTAGAAACTGATTTTTAAATCAAGTAAAGCAGTAAGAAAATCAAAAGTAGAGTTAACCTATTCTACAGAGCACAATCCTAACTGCCTTCTTAGTGAGCTGAACTCAGACTCAGGTAAGGGCTTTGTGAGTATATCAGCTAAGTTGGATTTAGAGTCTATATGCTTAAGTACTATTTCACCCCTGGCTACATAGTCTCTTACAAAGTGATGTTTGACTTCTATGTGTTTGGTTCTGGAATGTTGAATTGAGTTCTTAGTTAGATTAATTGAACTTATATTGTCAATAAATACTTGAGTTTGGGTGTAGTTGAGCTGGAAGTCCTTAAGAGTGTGCATCATCCATAAAATTTGAGCTACACATTCTCCTAAGGCAACATACTCAGCTTCAGTTGTAGATAGAGCTACACAGTGTTGTTTTCTGCTGCACCAACTTACTAGACTATTTCCTAACAGTTGGCAGCTTCCACTCGTGCTCTTTCTATCTAATTTGCAACCAGCATAGTCAGAATCCGAGTATCCTGACAAATTGAAGGTTGAGGTTCTAGGATACCAAATCCCTACATTTAGGGTGCCCTTTACATATCTTAGTATTCTTTTTAGGGCTGCTAAGTGCGTTTCCTTAGCACAAGTTTGATATCTAGCACACATCCCTACAGCAAAAAGAATGTCAGGTCTGCTGGCTGTAAGGTACAGTAGACTACCTATCATACTTCTATAGAGTTTAAGGTCCACTGGTTTATCATCAGGGTCACTATCTATTTTTACATTAGTGGCTATGGGGGTACTTATGCTTTTAGAGTTATCCATTTTAAATTTCTTTATTAACTCTTTAGCATATTTGGATTGATGGACATAGTTTCCATCCCTAGTTTGTTTAATTTGTAATCCTAGGAAAAAGTTAAGTTCACCAACTAGGCTCATTTCAAATTCGTTTTCCATTATTTTAACAAATTCTTTTAGAAATTTCGAGTTGGTGGACCCAAAGATTATGTCATCTACGTAAATTTGGTCAATAAATATATCTTTTCCTAGGGTTTTAATAAATAAGGTTGAGTCAATTTGTCCTTGTTTAAATTCTTTAGAGATTAAGTAAGTTGATAAACGTTCATACCAGGCCCTATGTGCTTGTTTTAGCCCATATAGTGCTTTAGTAAGTTTGTAAACGTGGTTAGGTCTTTCTAAGTCCTCAAACCCAGGGGGTTGTCCTACATAAACTTCTTCTTTAATGAATCCATTTAGAAAAGCTGACTTTACATCCATTTGGTATAGCTTAAATCCTTTATGGGATGCAAAGGCCAGTAACATCCTAATGGACTCAAGTCTAGCTACTGGGGTATATGTTTCGTCGTAATCTAATCCTTCTACTTGGCTGAAACCCTTTGCTACTAAGCGGGCTTTATTTCTGACTATTTCTCCTTGATCATTCAACTTATTCCTAAAAACCCACTTAGTGTCAATGACGGATTTGCCCTCAGGTTTAGGTACTAATTCCCAGACTTGGTTTTTCTCAAATTGAGCTAGCTCTTCTTGCATAGCTATGATCCAATCAGGATCAGGTAGGGCTTCCTCTATAGTTTTGGGTTCAATTTTTGATATCATAGCTATTTGACTAAGGTTTGACTATGTTGACCAAGGTTTGACTATGTTCTGTGCTACACAATATAGGTATTTACAGGAATTACAATTGAGTTTAATTTTTCTGTCTCACCCAATCTAGGGTTTTCAATCACGTTAGCCTTACAGGTTTTGTGAGACATGTTTTGATAAGTAAAATTATTTTGAAAAATTGATTTTATTTGGAAAACCTTAAATTAATTTTTGAAAACAACTAAGTTTATTTTGAAGAAAAATGTTTGATTCTACACCTAACTGAAAATTTGTGTTAGATTTGAATTTGACAAAGAGTAATTTGAATTTGAAATTCAAAAATTGACTTCCAGGTCTTGGCGAGGCACTAGGCCTTCTTTGGCCGTAGCCTTATTGAATCATCAACCCTTTCCTTGACAAAGCCGTTTAATGAAATTTCATTTTCAAAATTAATCTTTGAAAAGTTCTGGTCTAACTAGTTTGGATTTTGGATCGGTAGCTTCGGCTAGTTTCACCAGTCTAAAGAGACCAAGTAAACTTGACCTTATTAGAATTGGTTTCCCTAACGTACTATCATCTCACCGCCACCCAATACTATGTTGTTCAAGTTTCAGTTAGGTTTGTCCGGTCCTTATACTAACCATTCCTAAGTCTAAGCATGGTAAATTGCAGAAATTTAAATAAACAATCAAACAAGCAAATTGCAAGAATTAAATTCTATTTAACAATAAATATAGTTTTTAATTTGGCTCCCCCTGGACTAAAGCCACGGTAATGATTGGGCAAGATGTGAATCTTGTCCTTGGGGATCCAATACTGATTTGATCCAGTTGGTTTGTTCAGGTATAGTTTAGGTACCCATGCCTGAACTTTACTTCTGGACTGATTCAGTACAGCAAAGTAAGATCTTTGTCTAGATTTGGTTCTATAGCCAAGTCCAGATCGATTTAGAACTGATTTCTGCTTTCCAAGAATCATGTCAAGACCCTTGGAACCAGAAGTGAATCGTTCTAAAGCTGATCTAAGATCCTTAACCTGAGTTTTCAGGGAGGAGTTCTCCTTCTCAAGTTTTTCAACTTGAGTAGAAGTTCCTTCTTGAACCTTCTCGGTTAAGGGTTAGAGTCAGCTCCCTCTTTCAGGAGTTTTACTTCCTGTCGGAGGGATTCGACTCGGAGTTTAGCTTTCGCCAAATCTCAAGAAAGATACGAAATTAGTTCATTTAATTGACATCTATTAAATCCACTTACCTTAATTTCGCCGTCCTCTGTGAAGGTCAGTCTGCCGTCGTCCTGTTCTGATTCTGACTCGGTCTGGACTTCTTCTGAGGCGGTTAGTGCAAGTAGGTTCGACTGTGGGACCTCTTCTTCTTCTTCGGAGGAGGACTCGTCCCACGTTGCTTGAAGTGCCTTCTTCCTTCTATTCTTCTTGGTTTCCTTTAGATTCGGACACTCCGTCTTATAGTGACCCTTCTTCTTGCACTCGTAGCAGGTCACGTTGGGCTTGTTCTTTTCGTTTGCGGGTTCAGCTGGTTCGTCCTTTCTTCGGTTGGCTTTCCTTCTGTTGGTTTGATTTTTCAGTTCTTTGTAGTAGTTTCTTGCCAGTCGGACCAGCTTAGGTCGATCTCCTTCTTCATCTTCTGAGTCTGAGTCTGAGTTAGACTCGGGTTCAGGTTGAGGCTTTTTCTTGGTTGACCTTCCAGTTTTACCTGCAATAAAGGCAATACCTTTCTCGGCCAAATTGCAGTTAGTTTGTTCATGCAGTTCTAATTCAGAGAATAATTCATCTAATTTTATTTTTGAAAGGTCCCTTGAAACCTTGTATGCATCTACCATAGATGCCCACAAGGTATTTCTAGGGAAAGCATTTAAAGCATACCTTATTAGGTCACGGTTTTCTACCTTGTGACCAATAGTGTGTAGACCGTTCATTAGTTCTTGGATTCGGGCGTGAAGCTGAGCTGCTGTTTCGTTGTCGGCCATCTTGATGGTATATAGCTTGTTCAGGAGCAGATCTCTCTTACTGATCCGAGTGTCTAATGTTCCTTCGTGCAGCTCGATCAGTTTTTCCCACAGCTCCTTGGCACTGTTGAAAGGGCACACCCGGTTCAGCTCCTCTTTTGTTAAGCCGCATTGAAGGGTCTGGGTCGCCTTTGCATCTGCTTCAATTCTTCGTTTCAGAGCGGTATCCCACTCTGTGTAGCTTTGAGGTACTCCTTCAGCATTTCTCGGAATCTCCAGTCCAGACTGGATGATTATCCACATGTCCACCTGAGTTTTCAGGTGGACCTCCATTCTGCTCTTCCAGTAGGAGAAGTCTTCTCCACTGAAGAGAGGTGGTCGTGCGGTGATGAAGCCTTCTTGCATGGCCATGTATCTGAAATGTAAACTAAACAAAAAGAATATCCCAAGACTTGGTCTTGGATTAGTAGTGCGGGATAAGAAAAAAAATATTCGTCGAGTGGTGTTGCACCAACCTCGATCAACGAGAAGAAATTCGAACGAAAAATATATTAGAAGAAATTCGAACGAGAGAAGAAAAAGAAAAAAAATCCAAAAAAAATTTCAAACTGGTGGTTGCACCAAATTTGAACTTCCCCGCTCTGATACCACTTGTTGGATCGAGAGAACCGATAGAGGGGGGGGGGTGAATATCGGAAAACGTTCGGATTTTAGAATTAGAGAAATTACGTAGCGGAATAACAACAATCGCGAACACAGGTAGTTTTACTTGGTTCGGAGCCTAGGTCGACTCCTACTCCAAGGCCCACGGTCGTTGACCGTTTTCTGCGGGCAATTCTATAAGTTCGCAAAACAGTTTACAAGATTGAATTCCAGAATTAGTGCAGTAAGAAAAAGTAACTCTTCTTTTACCGACGTCCGATGTAGATTATCTTTTCGGAGCAGTGGGACGTCGTCGGCGCTTGAATCTCGAGTCGGGAGGTTTCCGGAGCAGAGCGCGGGAGCAGAAGAGCGTGAATGCGTTGAATGAATTTGTTGTTCTAAAGCCTTGGTTCGAGGGTCCTTTTATAGCACCTGGGGGCGCCCGGAACGTAGGGGGCGCCCCCCACGTGTCGGCCGATCCGCCTTTAACTCGGTCAGCTTCTGATCCCTTCAAACTCGGGATCAGATCTTGACCGGGGCGCCCGGGACGCTGGGGGCGCCTGGATTGACTGGGTCAAACTCTTATCCTCTTGGCTGCGCTGGAGTTGCTTCAACTTCTTGACCTGGGAGCGCCCGGAGCGCTGGGGGCGCCCGGGAGCAGTGGGGGCGCTCGGAAGCACGGGGGCGCCCCGAACATGAACTGTCGAAGTCTTCTTTTGCATTATGTGTTTTGTGTTCACCTTGGGGGCGCCCGGGACACTCCGGGCGCCCTGGTCAGCTGTTGCCTCACTCCTTTGAGGCTCTCTGAGCTGCAGACACTCGTTCCTTCGGTCCTGCATCCAGGGTTAGTCCAAAACACCATAGAGCAATAAGATATTAGTTTATACAACCTTAGCTGTCTTGGTTCTGACTTTGGGCCTCTAAACCCTAGGTCGAACCGACGCCTACTGTTCCCTCGACGGGGAACGCGTCCTCACCTACTCCTCTCGGGAGAATGTACTTGATGCCAACCGCTCCTCTGGTTGGACTTTTGCCTAGCGGTCCTTCGCCAGGTCTTGGAAACCAAGCTGTCCTTCGCCCGGTGCCTATTTGTCCTTCGCTAGGTCTTCAGTCCCAAGCTGTCCTTCGCCTGGCGCCTAGCAGTCCTTCGCTAGGGCTTCAGTACCCTGACATTCCTTCGCCAGTGCCTAGCAGTCCTTTGCTAGGGCTTTGTACCCTGACATTCCTTTGCCAGTGCCTAGCAGTCCTTCGCTAGGACTTTTCCTACACACTTGAGTAATTTGTTAGATAACAAGTAAGACTTAACTTTTGAGCCCTGTTGCTATTATCAAAACTCAGGTTCGACTTGGGTGCTTTCTGCACCAACAATGGTGGTGATGAGTCTAATGACGGTGAGCCTAGACAACCCATAGATCAGCCAGATCCTGAGGCTGAGCTTGTGTCAAGTGACACCATCCAAGAAGCACCACCAACACCAAGGACAACTAGGTTAGCCTCTAGTCATCCCCAAGACCAAATTGTTGGAGACATCCATCATGGGGTTAGGACTAGATCATTCTTTAGGAATGAGGCTAATGAAGTTGCTCTAATTTCCGAAATTGAACCTAGAAAAATTGACGAAGCATTAAATGATCCCGATTGGATCATTGCCATGCAAGATGAACTAGGTAAATTCGAAAGAAGTCAAGTTTGGGACTTAGTCCCTAGACCTAAGAAGACCACCATTATTGGAACCAAATGGGTGTTCAAAAATAAATTGAACCATAAGGGAGAAATCATACGAAACAAGGCATGCTTAGTAGCCAAGGGCTACAATCAAGTCGAAGGCCTTGATTATGATGAGACCTATGCTCCCGTGGCACGATTAGAGTCCATCTGATTGATGCTTGCATTTGCAGCACATCGTGGTTTCAAGCTATATCAAATGGTTGTCAAATCGTCTTTTCTAAATGGTTTAATAAGAGAAGAGGTCTATGTCGAACAACCTCCGGGGTTTGAGAGTACCGAACTCCCAAACCACGTGTTCAAACTCAAGAAGGTGCTCTATGGCCTTAAACAAGCACCCCGAGCTTGGTATGAGCGGTTATTGACATTTCTTATTGAGAAAGGTTTTGTGAGAGGACAAATAGAGCCTACACTATTTCTACGGAGAGATGGTGATAATATATTTGTAGCCCAAGTGTATGTCGATGATATACTTTGCGGCTCAAACAACAAGGGCTATTTAAATGAATTTATTGGACACATGGAGAGTGAATTTGAAATGAGTCTAGTGGGAGAGTTGACTTTCTTCCTTGGACTCGAAATCAAACAAACCCGAGATGGGATCCATGTGCACCAATCAAAGTACACTCAAGAGATGATTCGAAAATTTAACATGAGTGATTCGAAGGAAGTTACCACTCCCATGGTTACAAACACAAAATTAGACAAGGATGAGAGTGGTAAACCTGTTGACCTAACTCAATATCGGAGCATGATTGGTAGTTTGCTATACCTCACAGCTAGTCGACCTGATATACTTTTTGCTGTGGGTATGTGCGCTAGGTATCAAGTCTATGCCAAGAAATCTCATCTGATTGCTGTTAAAAGAATTTTGAGATACCTGAATGGCACAATTGGAGTTGGTCTTTCGTACCCCCGTACCGAGTCCTTTGTTCTAATTGGCTATACCGATTCCGACTATGCTGGATGCAAGTTGGACCGAAAAAGCACAAGTGGGGGTTGCCAATTTTTAGGTTCATCTCTAGTTAGTTGGTCAAGTCGGAAGCAACATTGTGTTGCTCTCTCCACGATCGAAGCAGAATATATCGCCATGGGAGAGAGTGTGTCACAATTGTTGTGGATGATTCATACTCTAGATGACTATGGATTGACTTACAAGGGTGTACAAGTGTTGTGTGACAACATAAGCACAATAAACCTAACAAAGAATCCAGTCCATCATTCTAGGACCAAGCATATTGAAGTGCGTCACCACTTCATTAGGCATCATGTTGCTAGAGGAGATATTGTACTCTCACATGTAGAGTCCAAATCGAACCTAGCGGACATTTTCACTAAACCACTTCCCGAGAATGAATTTAGTTTCTTAAGAAGGAATTGGGAATGTGTCGCGCTTCGTAGGATTGAAATGTATTCAAAACCCTTCATGATCAATTCAAATTGTTAAGGGAACAATTATTAGGTAACTTGGGGACATCTCACACAAACTATAAGGTTCAACAAAACGTTTTTGTTTGCTAGATATGGGGTGAGATGCTAGGATCAACTTAATTTCTCAAAATGTCAATGCATCCCTTGAGAAATTAGGTTGACGAGACAATAATCACTATGTTGACCAAGTATGGGGAAAACCAATGCATAACATATGTGTACTTGGCTCCATGATCATACTTGGACATTCCAATCAAGGAAACTTGATTGGAGACTTTATATTGATACAAACTTGGGTGTAAATTGATTGAATGTTTATGGCTGAGTTTGCCTTCACTTTGGTGAAGCAAATTGATTGCTAGACCCATAAGGACCTTTGATTTTTGTTAAAGGATCAATTATAGCCAAGGGATCACTTCCAAGATCGATATTTTTCATCAGATCTTATCAGGAATCGATAGGGAGTCTGAAACTGAAATTTCAGACTGTATCAGAAAAATTCAGGGAGCCTGATCGGTCACCAGACCGATCAGGAGTATGTCTGATCGGTCCAACTGACCGGTCCAGCCAAATTGCGATACCCCTCTACAATCTCTCTGTGATGGCCTGGATCGATCCACAGACCGATCTGACTCACTGTGTGGATCGGTCCACTGACCGATTAGGAGGTTCACAGAAAATTTCGAAAACCAACTGTTCGCTCCCTGATCGATCAGCCGATCGATCAAGAGACTGCTTGATCGGTCACCCGACCGATCAGGACCAGGCCAGACCGATCAGGCTGGAGCCTGATCGGTCTGGGCGTTCCCAGATCGAACAGTGATCCGTTCGAT
The DNA here is from genome assembly GCA_024364735.1 of Boesenbergia rotunda. Classification (NCBI taxonomy): domain Eukaryota; kingdom Viridiplantae; phylum Streptophyta; class Magnoliopsida; order Zingiberales; family Zingiberaceae; genus Boesenbergia; species Boesenbergia rotunda. Next base: position 183,385 of record JAGFNQ010002255.1, on the reverse strand, counting down.
CACATTAAATTGTGGTTGGTGGACCGATCCACCAACCTATTAACTTCGTGTAAACCCTACATCCCCAAGCCCTAGCGCCGAAACCCCTCACCGCCAAAACCCCTTAGCGCCAAAACACCTCTTCTCCTTCCCATGCGCGTGCGATCCTGCTAAGTCTCCTTGCGAGCTCTTCTCCTTCCTACACCAAGGTGGACGAGATCTGTGTGAGCTCAGCGGTGCGAGCTCTCCCCTTCTTCTGCGAGTTTCTTGAAGTCTCTTTCTCGCTCAAGTTCTTGAGCTCATCCCCTATGCAAGTTCTCCTTCAAGCCCTCAGGATCTTCTCAATCAACTTAATGGCACCAAAGTAAGCTTTTTGTGCGATTTTCTTTTGGTGTCTATCATTCTTACAATTATCAATCATATATTTGCGCTAACCATGTTTTTCCTTGTGGTTTCTTTTTGTGACCTTACTCTTGCCGTGACCTTTCATTACCATGACATGGATCCTATTGATGGGACCTAACTTCATTTTATCATTACCTATTATGATTCATTAGTTCAATATCTTAAACTTCAAATTTGTTTTTGTGTCGTGCCTTGATCCATTCAATTTGGGGCCGTGATCTTACCATGACTTTAACCCTACTGATTAAACCTAATCTTGACCATATCATCTTGTGATCATCATCATGATTGAATTGACCAAATGATTCCACCCTTTAGAAAATTAACTAAGGGCAAGGAACCCGCTGACGGGTCCTCCAAGGGCAAAGGCCCTTCATCTTCTGCTCCTTCCCGAAGGCCTCAGCCTTCGTCTAGTACTCGGTTCCCGAATGCGGCCTTTGAGCAGGCCTTTCAATCCCATACTTTCAAGTTGCTTTCTTGCCGGTCCATTGATGGACCCTTCCTGGCTGAGCATTGTCCCTCCATTATGGAGGTGATAACCTTCTACAACCTCGGCTTTCTCCTTTCACTTGAGCAGACAATTAACTATGATCTCGTGTCCGAATTCTACAATAACGTGCAACAAGGACCTCAAGGAGGTTTTGAATTCACGACCCGGGTAGCGAAGAGGAACCTTGATTTTTCCTATGACATCTTGGCAGAGTATCTTGGTGCTCGTCGATCGCCGAACTTTTATTCTATCGACCCAGAGCTTCCAGACCCTTTATTGGCCCCATTTGCGAACGTCACCCCCGACTCCATATATGAGCACTTTTTCGGACACCCTCGACCAGCTGGTCTTGATGAGTTAGGGCCCGACTTTCTGACCTTTGCGGCTCTTCATCTTTCCCCTACTGATTACGTTCTGTTCAAGATAATCACAAACTGCATCTTGCTGATCACCTCAAAACCCTTAACTGAGATCCGACCTTATCACTGTCTGATGCTGTATGGCATGCATCGCCGCCTTGACTTTGACATTATGGAGAGCATCTTTCAGTCGATTATTTCCTATCGAGAGCCCAGTCGTCGCACTGTGTATATGCCGTTCGTTCATGTCATCACTGACTGGCTTATGTCAGTAGGTGTTGACGTGACCAAGGGCAGGACAGTGCCCATGGTTAGACAGGATTGCCGATTGGGCAAACGCGCGTTTGCCAAATCTGGTATTGTTGTTGGGCCAGACGATCAGAGTCTTATCTGGAAGGACGGGCAAGGTCTTGGTGAGCTTCCTCGAGGCGCACACGTACAAGTACCCGCAGCTCCGACTGCACATTAGGAGGCGCCCGCTGCTGCTGCTGACTACGATTATGAGCCAGATCCAGAACTGCGCTGGCAGATTTCAGAGCTTGATCGGACCATCCAGCATGATCTTCATTTGAGAGAGCTCTGGCGAGAGGAGGTCTGGTCTAGGTTTCAGACTTTCGACCGCAGACTGCTGGCAGTCGAGTCTGACGTCTTGGGGGTCCGCTCCAGACAGGAGACATGGCATGAGGAGTGACGCAGTTGGGAAGCTGGTCATCCATACCAGCCTTCATCTACTGGAGCTGTGCCCTCCGGTAGTACTGCCCCCGGGGTCCTCATTCCTGACGACACGACTGATGACCCGATGGAGGACGATGACCCCCCCCCCCCCCCCCCCCGACACTTGATTATGGATATGCTCTGCCTTTGCCTTTGACTTACATTTGACTATTTGTCTGTGTTGAGTGTCTGACTTTATGGCTGTATGCCTATGATTTGACTGTTTCTTGATGCGGTGTTATGCATCTGACATTATGATTTGCATGTATGACTTGTTATGTTATGTTATGCTTATTGCTGGTTCATATGATTGTTCGTATGATAGCTATCTTCATTTATGCCTTGCCATATTATGCTTATTGCTAGATATCTTCATATATGCATTGCTATATTATGCACTGCTATGCGTATTGCTACTCCATGATCATATGCTACATATGATTGTTTTGCCATGCTTTATATTTATCATATGTTTTCATATGCTTTCAAATTTCAATCATACCTTTGTTATTTTGGGATAACCCCTAGGATTGAGGGGGAGGTTTTATTTTTGAACTTAAAAACCCCTCTAGACCCTTTTCGGTGTTTGACAAAGGGGGAGAGTGTGGTTGGTAAAGTTTGGGATAAT
>JAGFNQ010002255.1:143759-180613 GCA_024364735.1 Boesenbergia rotunda | reverse complement strand
CATATAACTCCAAGAGTAGTACCACTCAACTTTATTATCATGTCGAACCAAGTCCACCTGCAGAATTTACATGATAATCCTTATGAGCTCCTCAAGGGGACATCATCAGCCTAAATAATTAGGACACAGTTTCCTTCTATAATCAACGACACACTATATAAATAATATCATTTCCCAATTTACCGGGCCTATTGACTTAACGAATAAATCTCGCCCATTGGTAAATTAAAGAAACAAATATAAAGTATATGTGGCCGTTATTATAGCGGGATTAAGAGCATGTACATCGATAATAACCGAGGTCTTGTTCGATTATATAATCAGTATAAATCGAATCACCTCAAAACGGTCCTGCTCAATACACACAAAGTGCACTAGTGTAATTCTATAGTTAAGATAGACTAATACCAAATTACACTACAATCGTTTCAATGGTTTGTCCAAATCCATCTTGGTTATGAGCTACTACTTATACTTTACAAGGAACTGATAACACGATCTTCTTTGTGACACCACACACCATGTTATCTACAATGTGAAGTAATGGACAATTAGGCCTAGCTTTTGTATGAACATCTATTTTGGAATAAGAATTCCATGATCATTGTTTGCATTTTATATTTGATATATATGTAATTTCCTTTACTTGACATTGTAGATAACATGGTGTGTGGTGCCACATAGAAGATAATGTTATCAGTCCCTTCTGAAGTATAAGTAGTGGCTCACAACCGAGATGGATTTGGACAAACCATTGGAATGGTTGTAGTGTAATTTGGTATTAGTCTATCTTGACTATAGAATTACACTAGTACACTTTGTGTGTATTAAGCAGGACCAATTAGAGGTGATTCGATTTATACTCAATATATAATCAAATCACACCTCGGATATTATGATTTACATGCTCTTAATCCCGATAAAATAACACGCACATGTACTTAATATCTATTTCTTTAATTTACCAATGAGCGAGATTTATTGTTAAATCAATAGGCCCGGTAAATTAGAAAATAATAGTATTTACATGGTGTGTCGTTGATTATAGAAGAAAATTGTGTCCTAATGTGTTAGGATGATGATGCCCCCTTAAGGAGCTCATAAAGTTCATCATGTAAATCCTGTAAGTGGACTTGGTTCGACATGATGATAAGGATGAGTGGTACTACTCATGGAGTTAGATATTAATTAATTAAATTATCAGTAATTTTTAATTAATGGACATGCGAGATCTTAAACACGGGGAGATTGTGTACACATAATATGGTAGAGCCCATATTTAATTATGGGGTTGGTGTGGTAGTTTAATGATAACCCATTAGTGGAGCGGGTTATCATTAATGGATCGGGCTTAGGATCCATTAGGAGACCAAAACCAACTCCTCCTTGTTGATGCAGTCTGACCCTGATTGTTATTTTGGTGTTGACACCGATTTTAGTTTAGGTTGATTAGATAATTATGATTAAGTCCTGGTTGTGGACTAGGCATACCTAATGGGACTAGGTTTGATGAAAGCCTAGCCTGGAGGGTTAGGTGTAAAAGGTCCTAGCTTGGAGGGCTAGGTGTGAAAAGTCCTAGCCTGGAGGGTTAGGTGTGGAAAAGTCCTAGCCTGGAGGGCTAGGTGTGGAAAGTCCTAGCTTGGAGGGCTAGGTGTGAAAAGTCCTAGCTTGGAGGGCTAGATGTGAAAAGTCCTAGCCTGGAGGGTTAGGTGTGAAAAGTCCTAGCTTGGAGGGCTAGGTGTGGAACAGTTCTAGCTTGGAGGGCTAGGTGGATGAATTCCTAACTCGGAGGGTTAGGTGATTGGAAATCCCGGTGAGTGAAGTCGGGTCCTGGTGAGTGAAGCCAGGTTGACTGAAGTCCCGGTGAGTGAAGCTGGGCACGGAGTCTTGGTTCGAGGGACTGAGCACGAGTCAGGGGAGGCTGGGAGCCAGTTCTCTTGACTTAGAGTGTCATTGGCCTTGCCTGGATCGGTCTGGTGACCGATCAGGGAAGTTGGCATGGAGTTCCCTCTTGGATCGGTCTGGTGACCGATCCAGCGATGTCTGATCGGTCTGGTGACCGATCAGGGAACATACGGTGACTTTGGCAAACCTACTGATCGTCTCCTGATCGGTTTGGTGACCGATCAGGGAGCATACAGTGGGTTTTGGGAACCCTACTGCTCAGCTCCTGATCGGTCCGGTGACCGATCTAGAACACTGTTTAGATCGTTCTGGTGAACGATCAAATGTTGCGAGTTCCTCTCTATGACCGATCAGGATGGAGCCTGATCGGTCTGAGCATGTCCTGATCGGTCTGGTAATCAATCAGGAGGTTTGGACTTTGAAGCTGGGAAATCACCCTGCAAAGGGGTGGATCGGTCTGGTGACCGATCCACGACTTGGGATCGGTCCCGGAGAAGTCACGATTTCTGATTATGCGTTGGGGACCGATCAGGATGGAGCCTGATCGGTCTGAACCCAACCTGATCGGTCTGGTGACCGATCAGGAGTCACTCTGATCGGTCCGGTGACCGATCAGTAGCTGGCAGCTTTAATTCGAAAACGTTGTCAGTGCTCTGATTTCATCTGTTTCTCTGCTGATTCACTACTGATTTCTGCTCCTAACTTCTGATTGTTGATACTCCATTGATTTGTTGAGGTAATGAGCTGCTATGTGTGCAGGTTACTCAGGTTTACTTCAAGGGACTCAAACTGAGGCTTTTGCTATGACAGATTGGGCAGTTTTCCATCTCAGGTTGCAACGGACGCTGGCGACGACTGGCAGCTGACTGGGGCTCGACTGGGGCTCGGCTCAGGGGAGCTCAGGGAGTCCAGGAGAGGTCAGGGTAGCTGGGTTGTCTCAGATGAGCAGCTGGGAGCTGCAAAGGAGCGTCTGTGGCAGTGCAGGTTAAGAGAGGAGATGAGAATTGGTGAAGGAGCAGTTCTCCACCATCGAAAGCTTTGCTCCATCACTTGTGCGATGACTCTGATCTGTTGATCCATCATTTGTGAAGCAACCTGCTGTTATGTGAGCACTTGGGAAGATGAAACTGTAGGACCGGTGCCGTCGATAGAGGGGGGGGGGTGAATATCGACCGTGAAAACCTTTCGCGGAAACCTCGTGGAAAACTCGTTCGTTCTAGACTCAGAATATCAGTAGCGCAGCGGAAAATAAGTAGAACAAAAAAAACAACGCAAGACAGTGACACAACGGATTTTTACTTGGTTCCCGACCCCCCAGGGTCAGTACATCCAAGGCCTATGCACGGGAACGCCCGTCCACTATTGGTCTCCTTTCCGGACTTTCCGGAGGCGGAGAAACCCGACTTACAGTGCAGAATTACAATCAATAATATAGAAATTTAAGTACAGTAATTAAAAGGCAAACCAACGAGAAAATGTATGAAGCTCGGCCGATCTGGACCTCCGAAGTGCCGCGCACCTCCTCCTGGAGCCTCCCGGTCGTAGAGCCTCGTTTCTAGCGTGTTGTTGTCGGTCAGAACGCTTGGGATCGTTTTTCGAAGTTGTGTTTGAAGCCTAGGGGTCGAAGCCCCTTATATAGGCCTCCTTGGGGCGCCCCAGAAGACTCGGTCAAACCTTATCCTTGCGCCTACCTCGCCGCAGGTGATAAGTTCATTGACCAGGGCACCCCAGACGCTCCGGGCGTCCCCGTGAGGGCTTATCCTGTGTTCTGGTTTCGAAACAGCAAAATAGCTACTAATCCGGGCGCCCCGGACGCTCCGGGTGCCCCGGTTGACACCTGTTCTGCCATAACATGTATTTTCACCGTAACACCTTTGGCTGGGGGCGCCCCCCTTGCTGGGGGCGCCCTGGATGCATGGGGGCGCCCCCAACACTGGGGGCGCCCCCAACACTGGGGGCGCCCCCAACACTGGGGGCGCCCCCAACACTAGGGCACCCTGGATTAACACTGCAATGCTTGCTTTGTCTCCGGTTCTTGTTACCTGCAAGATACACAAATACAATGCATATATGCATATAATATTAAGCTTAAGGACTTGGTTCGGACTTCGAATTTGCACGAAACCCTAGGTCGAACCGGCACGAGTTCCTATCCCCGAGAACTCGCCCTTCACCTACTCCTTTCAGGAGACGGTTGCCACCCAGTCCTTCGGGTGGACTTTTGCTTAGCTTCCGATACCTCCGGACCTCGAGACGCCCAAACCCTGACCCGTCTCTACTCCTGTCCTTAGTCATCGCTCAGCTAAGTTGCTTAGTCCCTCGGACCAAGTCTTCATTCCCTAGCAGTCCTTCGCCAGGTGCCTAGCATCCCTTCGCTAGGTCTTTGTTACCAAGCGGTCCTTCGCCTGGTGCCTAGCAATCCTTCGCTAGGTCTTCTATGCCTAGCAGCCCTTCGCTAGGTGCCTAGTAGCCCTTCGCTAGGTCTTCTATGCCTAGTAGTCCTTCACTAGGTGCCTAGCAGCCCTTCGCTAGGTCTTAGGGTTACAATACCTAGCAGCCCTTTGCTAGGTGGCTAGCAGCCCTTCGCTAGGTCTTGGGGTTTCGATACCTAGCAGCCCTTCGCTAGGTGCCTAGCAGCCCTTCGCAAGGACTTGGGGTTTCGATACCTAGATTAACTAGGACTTTTCTTCAGCTTTGGTTACTTCTCTCTTACTCCCCTTTATCTGTTCAATATATCACTGACTTAAGTGTATTGTCAAACATTAAAACACTTAAAGAGGAATATCATTGATGCAACTTGCACCAACAATCTCCCCCTTTTTGATGTTTGACAATAACTTTAGTTAGATTGGTTTAAGGGGCTAACTTACTGTCCTTGGGATAACCACAAAAAATTAATATAAGTTTTGAAACTATATATATATATTTTTTGATCCTTGGGGAAAAATTTTCCTAACTTAAGCACACCTCTCCCCCTTTGTCATACATCAAAAAACAACAGAAAATACTTGCACCAACATTGAAAACCTTTGGTTCTTTTTGAAAATAGTTAGTGCAAAATTTTTGAAATCATTGTATTTTGAACGATATATTGCAAAAGTACTAGTACTTTGAAAATTTTTGAAAAATATAAGTACTTTTGAAAAATGTATTGAATTTTTAAGTATTTTAGAAAAATGCATAACTTTTGAAAGAATGTTATTTTTGAAAAATATAAATACTATGCATTTTTTCAAGTACTAACTATTTTTTTTTAAATCAGACTTTGAAAGAATATAAGTAATTTGTGAAACATCATATTGTACTTGACTAGGATTCTTTTCCAGTCTGACACAATCCTGGGAAACCTTGTTGACTACAAGGACATTTTCCTAAGTGTCCTGGAAATTTTTCAAAGTTAAGTATTAATAGAATTTTGAAAAAAAATGATAATACTTTTGAAAACATAAGCTAGTGGATTTTGAAAAATGTGTGAACTTTTGAAGACTTAATATATTACTTGATTTGGTTTTTCTTCCAGTCTGACACAATCCTGGGAAACCTTGTTGACTACAAGGACATTTCCTAAGTGTCCTGGAGATTCTCCAACCCAAGTAAATATTATTTCAAAAATAATTTCATAAGTCACACAAATTCTTTTAATTTGACCTCCCCCTAAACTTGACCCAGTCCTGGGAAGCTTGTTGACCACAAGTACTCTTCCTCTGAGTCTTAAGGTTTGATTCAAATCAAAGAAATTTTCTAATAATTTCAAAACAATTAATTTAAAAGAGACTTTTTTAGAAGTTTGATTTAGACTCCCCCTAAATCTGACACGTCCTAAGAATCCTTGTAGATTATGAAGTGGACTTTCCTCTGTGTCTTTAGGGTTTATCAAAATCAAACAAGACAGGTAAATTTTAAAACATAAACCCTTTTTTTTCCGAAAAACACACGTGATAACCATTTAAAGCTCAATTTTCGAAAAGTATTTTCAAATAATAGTAATTTTTAAAGTGCAAGTTTTAAAAAAAATGAAAAGTACTCCCCCTGTACCCGATACTGTTTGACTCTATCTAAGTGCCTTAAGGAACTTTAATGTTGTCCTAAGAGGCTTGTGTCTAATTGAGTGAGTCAAACAAATTTTTGAAAGGATATTTTTTTGGAAAATGTATAATATATATAATCAAACAGACAAGCATGAATTACATAAAAACATTATTATGTTGAAACACTATTTTGAAAATATATTTTTATGAAAATATTCTAATAATTTTGAAAAACAAATTTGAAAAATATTTTTCAATTCATTAGTCCTTAACATCTCACCCATTTTAGATGTATCAATACAACAAGCATGGTTGCCTTATAGCTGTATTGTGAGATGCTTGAATCATTTTTCTTAATTTATTTTTAATTCTAAGATTTAATTGAAGCTTGTGTTAGATTTGAATTTGACACGAAGTAACTTGAATTTGAATTTCAAAAATTGGCTTCAAAAATTTGAATTTAATTGAATTTTGAATTTAATTTAAATTTGAATTTAATTGAATTTCGAATTTAATTTAAATTTGAATTTAAAATGGAGTTTGAATTATTTTAAATTTAATTTGGATTTTATTTGAATTTAATTTGGATTTAATTTAAATTTAATTTGGATTTAATTTGAATTTAATTAGGATTAAATTCAGATTTAATTTGAATTTAATTAGGATTAAATTAAGATTTAATTTGAATTTAATTAAGATTTTATTAATTAATTTGAATTATTTGAGAATTATTTTAGATTTAATTAATTAATTTGAATTATATAAGATTTAATTAATTAATTTGAATTAATTTGAATTATTTAAGATTTAATTAATTAATTTGAATTAATTTGAATTATTTAAGATTTATTTAATTAATTTGAATTATTAAGAATTAATTAATTTGAATTTGAATTATTAAGAATTAATTAATTTGAATTTGAATATTAAGAATTAATTAATTCGAATTTGAATTATTAAGAATTAATTAATTTGAATTATTAAAAATTAATTTGAGTTTAATTAAGATTTAATTAAGTTTTTTTTTTGGTTATCATGATTAATTAATAATTGTGGGTTTAAATTCATCATTTTCATTATTTCGAAAATTACTTCTTCATCTTTATCTTTCTTTTCAAGTTTTTCTAATAATTTTGATTTATTTGAATTTTTGTAATTTTTATTGATTATGGCTTTTATCTTAGATAGTTCTATATCCTCTTTAAGATTTGATTTTTCAATATCCTTAAAGTAGGTGGAGTAAATTGGGCTATTAGTTAAAGTTTTATATTCAATATTATCTATGATTAAGTTATTATCTAGGAGATTTTTATTTTCAGAATTATCCTCAGATATATCTTCAATATTTTCCAGACATTCAGAATTAATCTCTAGATTATCCTTAGAATTAATTTCTGGATTATCTTTAAGATTTTCAGATTCAGATTTGTACAACGGATTTTCAAATTTGAATTCGAATTTATCTTTAGGATTTTCAAATTTGAATTCGAATTTATCCTTAGGATTTTCAAATTTGAATTCGTAATTATCTAAAGAATTTTCAGATTTAGAATTATCCTTAACATTTTTGAATTCAGATTTATCCTTAGGATTTTCAAATTCGAATTTATCCTTAGGATTTTCAAATTTCGAATTCGAATTTATCCTTAGAATTTTCGAATTCGAATTTATCCTTAGGATTTTCGAATTCGAATTCGGGATTAATTTCATATTTAGAACTAGAATTAATTATATCATTATCTGTAGAATTATCAGAGTTTATTTTAGATTTAATATCAGAATTAATTTTAGCAATTATTGAATTTGTATTAATAATTAAATAGTTAATTTTGGATATTTTAATCATATTCGTATTTTCTAATTTTTCATGCAAAATATTTAATCTACTATGCAGTAAATTTAATTTATCAGAAAAATTAACTAAATTATCTAAAGACAGTGCAGGAAATTGTAAAACTTTTGGAACGTAAATCTTACGTACCTTCACCGGACACTTGTTTTTGTAATGTCCGTATTTCTCGCACTTGAAGCATTGCACATGATCCTTGTTTTTCCGGACTCCTGACGTTGGTATCTCCTTTGCCGCCGGTGACGAACGATTCTTATGAGTAGGGCACTGATTTTTGTAGTGCCCTCTCGCCCTGCACGTGAAACAGATAATATGGAATTTAAAATTGGACAGTTTAAAATTAAAAGTACCTGATTCACCCATGGGCTCCCCCTCAACTCCTGGCATATTTGCTCCGTCGGTGGTTAGTCCGGTGAAGAGCAACTTGGCTCTGATACCAATTGTAGGACCGGTGCCGTCGATAGAGGGGGGGGGTGAATATCGACCGTGAAAACCTTTCGCGGAAACCTCGTGGAAAACTCGTTCGTTCTAGACTTAGAATATTAGTAGCGCAGCGGAAAATAAGTAGAACAAAAAAAACAACGCAAGACAGTGACACAGCGGATTTTTACTTGGTTCCCGACCCCCCAGGGTCAGTACATCCAAGGCCTATGCACGGGAACGCCCATCCACTATTGGTCTCCTTTCCGAACTTTCCGGAGGCGGAGAAACCCGACTTACAGTGCAGAATTACAATCAATAATATAGAAATTTATGTACAGTAATTAAAAGGCAAACCAACGAGAAAATGTATGAAGCTCGGCCGATCTGGACCTCCGAAGTGCCGCGCACCTCCTCCTGGAGCCTCCCGGTCGTAGAGCCTCATTTCTAGCGTGTTGTTGTCGGTCAGAACGCTTGGGATCACTTTTCGAAGTTGTGTTTGAAGCCTAGGGGTCGAAGCCCCTTATATAGGCCTCCTGGGGGCGCCCCGGACGCTGGGGGCGCCCCGGAAGACTCGGTCAAACCTTATCCTTGCGCCTACCTCTCCGCAGGTGATAAGTTCATTGACCAGGGCACCCCGGACGCTCCGGGCGCCCCCGTGAGGGCTTATCCTGTGTTCTGGTTTCGAAACAGCAAAACAACTACTAATCTGGGCGTCCCGGACGCTCCGGGCGCCCCGGTTGACACCTGTTCTGTCATAACATGTATTTTCACCGTAACACCTTTGGCTGGGGGCGCCCCCCCTTGCTGGGGGCGCCTTGGTTGCATGGGGGCGCCCCCAACACTGGGGCGCCCCCAACACTGGGGCACCCTGCATTAACACTGCAAGGCTTGCTTTGTCTCCGGTTCTTGTTACCTGCAAGATACACAAACACAAAGCATATATGCATATAATATTAAGCTTAAGGACTTGGTTCAGACTTCGAATTTGCACGAAACCCTAAGTCGAACCGGCACGAGTTCCTATCCCCGAGAACTCGCCCTTCACCTACTCCTTTCAGGAGACGGTTGCCACCCAGTCCTTCGGGTGGACTTTTGCTTAGCTTCCGATACCTCCGGATCTCGAGACGCCCAAACCCTGACCCGTCTCTACTCCTGTCCTTAGTCATCGCTCAGCTATGTTGCTTAGTCCCTCGGACCAAGTCTTCATTCCCTAGCAGTCCTTCGCCAGGTGCCTAGCATCCCTTCGCTAGGTCTTTGTTACCAAGCGTCCTTTGCCTGGTGCCTAGCAATCCTTCGCTAGGTCTTCTATGCCTAGCAGCCCTTCGCTAGGTGCCTAGCAGTCCTTCGCTAGGTCTTCTATGCCTAGTAGTCCTTCACTAGGTGCCTAGCAGCCCTTCGCTAGGTCTTAGGGTTACGATACCTAGTAGCCCTTTGCTAGGTGCCTAGCAGCCCTTCGCTAGGTCTTGGGGTTTCGATACCTAGCAGCCCTTCGCTAGGTGCCTAGTAGCCCTTCGCTAGGACTTGGGGTTTCGATACCTAGATTAACTAGGACTTTTCTTCAGCTTTGGTTACTTCTCTCTTACTCCCCTTTGTCTGTTCAATATATCACTGACTTAAGTGTATTTTCAAACATTAAAACACTTAAAGAGGAATATCATTGATGCAACTTACACCAACAGAAACAAGAAGCTTGGTGAGTCCATCAGCAAGAAGACACGAAGAAGAGAGTTCTTGCGTGAGATCTGTGCTGAGTGGAGCTCGGTGAGAAGTTTGCTTGTGTTCTTGAGGTTCTAAGTGCTCAGTAAGATTTCTTCTTGTGTTTCCTGTACTTAATACTTCATCATCTTGAAACGCTGTGGAGAGGTTACTCCACTGAGAAGGAGGTTGCATTCTATCCGAATCTTCCGGGGCTTGATCTGCTGACGATCAAGGGATCGCCCACCTTAAGGGCACGCCAAGGAGTAGGGGCAAGTTATCCCCGAGCCTTGTGAACGATCCTTGTTAGCGTTTTCGATTTTCTTTCCATTTCTGCAGTTCTTTTCTGTTTTTGCATTTCTTCCGCTGTGCTACTAATCCGTGAAGTGCAGAAATCTTCTAAGAGAAAGCGATTTGTGGTGTCTGACTATATTCACCCCCTCTCTAGCCATCCAAGTTCCTTCCTGATCTAGAGGACCCACTATTCACAAAAAATTTCGAAACCCCACTGTTCGCTTCCTGATCATCAGCCGATCGATCAGGAGCCTGCCTGATCGGTCTCCCGACCGATCAGGACTAAACCAGTCCGATCAGGCCGGAGCCTGATCGGTTTGGGCACTCCCAGATCGAACGGTGATCCGTTCGATCACATTAAATTTCGGTTAGTGGACTGATCCACCAACCTATTAACTTCGTGTAAACCCTACATCCCCAAGCCCTAGCGCCGAAACCCTCCTCTTGCGCGTGTGATCTACTTGCTATGCGTGAGTCCTCCTGTGATCTCTTCTCTTAAGCGTGAGTTCTTCTTGTTGTTGTTGGTGTTCTCATCAACTCCTAGTGGCGAGCTCGTGTCCTTGCAACGCTTGCGCCATGATCTTTTCTCTGCGCGCATCCTTGCAAGGGTTCTCTTCTTCAACCTGACCAGATCTTCTTCAACTAAACTTCAATGACACCTAAGTAAGGATCTCCTACTTTCATCTTGTTGATTACCTCAAATATAATGATACTTGGTGAACTAACCTTGATGTTTGATTTTGGGGTTTGTTTTGGTGTGTGTCGTGTGTGCCTTCCCACATGATTGACTCTTATTTGATTTTTGATCAAATCTTACCCTTGTGATCCTTTAATTTGTGTCATGATTATCAACTTAGTCCATTCAATTTGGTGCCGTGACTTTACCTTACCCTACTGATTAAACCAAATTCTGTGTCTTGATCTTGTGACCATTATCTTGATTAACTTGCAATCTTATTCCATCCTTTAGAAAATAAACTAAGGGAAAGGAACCCACTGAAGAGTCCTCCAAAGGCATAGAGCCGGCTGAGGGTAGCTCACGATCCAGAGCTCCCTCATCCTCTTCAAATCCCCCTCATACCAGATTTCAAAATATTCATTACGCCCTAGCCTTTCAATATCACACTTTCAAACTCATGCCCTGTCGGACTGTGGACCAAGCATTCATTTACGAACATTGTCCGTCGGTATGACAAATCATTGAGCACTACGAACTTCAATCCATTCTTTTCCTTGTGAGGCCAATCAACTTTGATTTGGTCTCTGAATTCTATAACAACATGGTCAGTGGAGAGGGTACGGGGTGGAGGACCCGTGTCGCCAGTATCAACCTTAATTTTGATCTATCTACTTTCACTGCCTTTCTTGGCTGTCGCCGATCAGATAATGACTTTCCACTCTACCCTTATCTTCCGGATCCTCTACCGGTTCCTTTCGATGGAGTCGAGTACTTCTTCAGCCATCCTAGGCCAGGGGGTCCCGGTGAGCGCACCAGTGATTTCCCCACATTTGCTGCTCTCCGTCTTTCCCCCGTTGATTATGTCTTGTTTAAGATCATCACTAACTGTCTCAACCCTACTATTTCGAAGCACTTAGATGAGATTCACTCATTCCACTGCTTGATGCTCTACGGAATGCATCAGCAGTTAGACTTTGACTTAGTGACTACCATCTACTTCTCCATCATTACCTACAGTCAGATGTACGGACAGACAGTTTACATGCCATTTGGACATATCATTACTGCCTAGCTGCATTCGGTTGGTGTCGATGTCTCACAGGGCAGCATCGTACCTATGGTTCGGCAGGACTGCCAACTTGACCGACGCATATTGGCCCAGTCTGGCATTGTTGTCGGACCGCGGGGGCTGAGGTGGAAGGATAGAAGACGTGTAGGGGAGTTACCCAGAGCAGCCCATAATCAGATACATCAGGAGCCGTCCACTACTGTAGAGGGATACTATGAGTCGGATCCTGATCTTTGTTGGCAGATTGCCGAGCTGGAGCAGACCATCCAGCATGGTCTGCATGTCTCAGAGCTCTGGAGACAGGAGGTCCGATCTGAATTTCAGTCCTTCGACCGCAGAATACACGCGATAGAGTTCGATTTTCTGGGATTTGCTCCCGGCAGAGGACATGGCATGCGGAGTGGCACAGTTGGGCAGCTGGTCTTCCGTACCAGCCTTCATCATTTGGAGCGGCGCCTTCTAGTAGCACTGCACCAGGAAGCGTGATATATATTGATGATACATCTGATGACGACCCTGCTGAGGATTGATTTGTTCGTGTTTTCATGATTTGTGATAACTGTTTTTGACTTGATGACGATATGTCTATGGTCTTACTATCATGTTTTGGTGCTGTACTTGACTATATTTTTGATGCTGTGATATGCATCTGACCATATGACTGCTATCATCATGTATGCCTTGCTATACTATGCATTGCTATGCTTATTCTTACTCCATGTTCATATGATACATATAATTGTTTTGCCATGCTTTATATTTGTTATATGATTTCATATGCTTTCAAAATTCAATCATACCTATGTTGTTTTGGGAAAACCCCTAGGGTTGAGGGGGAGTATGTTTAAACTTAACAACCCCTCTAGACCCTTTTTGGTGTTTGACAAAGGGGGAGAGTGAGGTTGGTTAAGTTTATGACGATAACTATTGTAGGGGGAGGATCATGATTCCCCTATGAGTGTGAAATTTGCAACTATTGATTTCAATTCCCTAAACTTAAAATCGGGTTGTCAAACAACAAAAAGGGGGAGATTGTTGATGCAGTCTGACCCTGATTGTTATTTTGGTGTTGACTGTAATGACCCGGAAAATTTTCTCAATATTTTCTTTAAAATATTGATCATGTCTAGATAGTATTTGAGGAACCTAGAGATACTAGTACCAATTTTAGCCTAGTTATCCATGATTTTCCCCTTTAAATTGAGAAGCTAAAAACTAATGGGCCTTATATGAGCTTTTCTAGTACCATGGTTATTAGTGGATTTTAGGTAGAATTTAATATAAATATAAATAGATTTTAATTAGGAATATTAGCATGATTATGGGTGAGTCTTAGGGGAATTTTTGAAAATAAAGAATAAAAAAAAAAAATAATAAAGTGCATGCACCAATGATTGAACCTTGGACCTAGTATACCATCATGTATGTACTAACCAATTCACTTAGCAAGGGAGTGCTATGAGGGAATGAAGTGGATTTTTGTTAAGGCTAAAGGAAGTGAAGAGTCACCATGAGAGGAGACACCATGTCTCTTCATTTGCCCCCTCTTCATTGTGTATAAATGAGAAGGATGATAACTTAACCCCTAAGATAATTATTCCTTCCCTCTTCATCCACTAAGCCTCTCCTCTCCTTCTTCTTCCTCCTTCTAGCCGAACCCCATAGGAGGGTTCTCCCTTGGGAAAAGTTCACAAGAAGGACTCTCCTTCAAGATCCAAGGCTTTGTTTACAAGGTTACAAAGGCTAGGGGTAGTCAAGAGACAACAAGGTCTTCATCCTCCTTCCTATCTAAGGTCTATAACCAAGATAAACCAAGGTAAGACTCCCTCACCTGTGGTGTAATAGTTCTCCTTGATGTTTATCATAATATGAAGTTTCGTTTGGGTTTTATGTTGAGAAAGCCATGGACTTAACCCTACAACTTTCGGCCACCATGTTTTTGGGTCCAAGATGATGTTAAAAAAACCTCACTCATGCTTTCTAATGTTTTCTCATGATGAATATAAAATAAAATATGATTTGGAGAACTTTTGGAGTACCCTAAGACCCTTTAGGGTTCGGGCCCTCACCATGATTCCATGGTTAGGGTTGGATCTAACCCTTCAAGTATGTATCTTGTGTATCCTCATGATACAAGGGAGGTTGAGGGTGATTTATGTGAATTTTCACATGGCTTTGTAACCCTACAAGTTTCGGCCAAGATGGGTTTTGGGGCAAGGAGTTAGGGCTTACTTCAAGTATGGGTTCCAATGGCTCCTAGGTGTGGTATGGATGGTGTTAGATGATTAATTGGAAATTTTATGAATTTTTTCCATGTACCCATGGCCCTTGCAAGTTTCGGCCAACCCCAAGCAGTAGGGCTAGGAGTTAGGGTTAACCCTAATCATGAGTCCTAATAGCTTCCTATGACCTTATAGGTAATGTATGGTCTTTCCCTTTCTTTATGCTACCTTACATGTCACTTGAATGATAGAACCTCTTCCTTACAAGTTTCGGCCAAGCAACATGATTGGGGTTTAGGTGGAGTTACGGTTTCAAGAATGATTGTTTATGACTTATTATGATGTATATATATATAGGTTCAAGCATGTGGTAGAAATTATATTACCCATAACCCTAACCTTAAGTGTCATGTTTCATGTTTGGTATGTTATGTTAGATGTCATGCTTAGTAGGGTTTGTTCATGAATGTCGTATGTTCTATGCCATGCACTTAGATAGCACGTAGCATGTTTATAGGAGTCCTACCCATGTATGCTTGTGATAGATACTATGTTTATGTATGCAATGTAATGCTTACTTTATGTATCATGATCATGCAAGCACTATGAACAAGAATGATGTTTTATGTAAGCATGTCATGTTTTATGAATAAAGATAATGTTTATGCCTTTAAGGCATAATAATGCTATGCATTAAGTATGAACGATGAAAGGTCAAGTATGCTTTATGTCATGCTTCATGTAACAAGGTTATGCTTTGGTTAAATATGTTATGAATGTCCTATGAATGATGAAGCATGTGAAGTTATTTTACTTTATGAATGGGCTTATACCGGACCGAAGTATGAGTCCAAGGGATGGGCACCTTAAGAACGCCCCGGTTCTGGACTACCGACTATGCTGCCCACGGTTCTGGGACTACCGAAGCTGTCCAACCGGGACGGGCACCTTAAGAACGCCTCGGTTCTGGGACTACCGTAGCTATCCTTACCCTAGTAGGTCGAGACTAGCTACCTCGTATTTACTTAGGGATGCTCGCATATGATGTATGTATGTGGTACAAGCCGGGGACCCCAATGATGTTATGATTATGTTTAAGTATTTAAAAGTATGATTTTAAAATTAAGCATCCTTATGTATATGCATTTGACTCATGCATTCATTCATGTTATGCATTATGCCATGATAGAAAATGTTATATGCTTACGTTTTATGTTAAGAATTATGCCATGATAGAAAATGTTTTATGCTTACGTTTTATGTTAAGAATTATGCCATTATAGTAAACGTTATATGCCTATGTTTTATGTTAAGAATTATGCCATGATAGAAAAGGTTTTTATGCTTATGTTTATATTAAGAATATGCCCTTGTTTTATGTTAGGAATCATGTCATGTTAAGTATATTTTGCCAGGTATCATGCCATGTTAAGTGTATTTCATGCTCATGAATTATGTAAGAACTATGTCATGCTAAATGATTTTATATGCTTATGTTCTATGTAAAGCACCAAGTCATGTTAATGTTTCATGTGCTAATGATTAAGTGACGAATGGTTTTAGTGAGTAGGAAAGGGTCTTACTAAGCCTATGTGTTTATAGTCTTATTTTCCTTATACCGCAGATCAAGCAAGAGGACAATAAGGAAGCAGCAGGAGGGGCAAGAATATGTGTGTGGTAGTAACTTGGCCAAGGAAAGATATACTTACAAGTCTTATGCTAAACCTAGCATGGTGTTGTCAAGAACAATTTACACTTGCTACTTATGTGCCTAATAGATGACTTATGTGATTTTATGACATGATGTTAAGTATGACGTTAATATGCTAAGTTCCCATGCCATCGTGATAGAAAGGATAGTTAGGTGCATGTATGTGTAAGTTTAAATTATTCCGCTGCATTAAGATGTTCACATGCCCCTACGTATGTTAGCGTAACGCCGATAAGAAAAAAAACGGGCATTACAGGTTGGTATTAGAGCAGTTTGCCATCTCACTACACACACATCAAGCCTTCTTCCTGCCGCTTCCAAGTAAGTTCCTCTCTGCATATCTTATGATAGTAAGCACTTTTAGGATACTTTATGATTCTAGAATATGCAAGTATGAATGATACCTTATGATAGCAAGTACCTCTAGGATATGGAATATGAACGATACTTCACCTTATTCTTATGAAATCAAATACTTTAGAATTGGATATGCGGGTAGAGATTGAAATTTTTTTTTAATTATTGTAACTATTAAGGTAAAAAAAAAGTACGAGTGGACGGAGAACTGCGAAAGGAGTTTCTTGGAGCTAAAAAGGAGACTTACCAGTGCTCCAATTCTTACCCTTCTGGAAAGTACTCAGAACTTCGATATATACAGTGATGCCTCCAAACTAGGACTTGGAGCTGTACTTATGCAGAGTGGTAAGGTCATTGCTTATGCCTCTAGGCAACTCAAGGAACATAAACAAAACTACCCTACTCACGATCTAGAACTGGCCGCGGTGGTCTTCGCTCTTAAGATATGGAGGCATTATCTGTATGGAGCACAGTGCAGAATTTATACAGACCACCAGAGTCTGCGATACTTCTTCACTCAGAAAGACTTGAATATGCGACAACGCCGATGGCTTGAGTTGGTGAAGGACTACGACTGCGAGATCTTCTACCATCCAGGGAAGGCAAACAAAGTGGCTGATGCACTCAGCCGAAAGTCAAGTGCCACCTTGATGTCCATATCTATATTACCTCGGCCACTCGAAAGAGAAATTATTAATTTTGTAGTCGAGGTCATCTCCGGACAGCTTTCCACCATGACACTAGCACCGATGCTGTTTGAGGACATATTGGAAAAACAAAATGGTGATCCGAGTCTTCAGAGAATCAAGCAGGAGATCCTAGAAGGAAAGGGCAATGGTTTTCATATCGCCAACGGGGGAGTACTCTACCTTAGGGGTCGTCTATGTATCCCTAATGATCTGGAGCTGCGGAGAGAAATATTAGCGGAAGCTCACGGAACCCCTTATTCGATACATCCAGGATCCACCAAAATGTATCAAGACCTGAAGGAGAAATTCTGGTGGTCCGGTATGAAGAGGGATGTGGCTCAGTATGTGAGTACTTGCCTGACTTGCCAACGAGTGAAAGCGGAACACCAGCGACCCGGCGGAGTTCTGCAGCCACTTCCAATTCCGGAATGGAAATGGGAAGATGTCTCTATGGATTTCATTTCAGGACTTCCTAAGACTACGAACGGATATGATGCAATATGGGTAATAGTGGACAGGTTGACGAAGTCTGCTCACTTTTTAGCAATCAAGATGACTTATTCGATTGAGCAACTGGCGCAATTATATGCTAAGGAGATAATCAGACTTCATGGGGTTCCAAGACCATCACCTCAGATAGGGATGGTCGCTTTACCTCACATTTTTGGGAGTGCGTCCAGAAGTCTCTCGGCACTAAACTACGATTCAGTACCGCTTTTCACCCTCAGACTGACGGGCAAACTGAACGAGTGAATCAAGTACTGGAGGATATGTTGAGAGCTTGTGCCCTGGATTTCAAAGGAAGGTGCCGGTATTTATGTTTAGCGGAATTCGTATACAATAATAGCTACCAAACTACTATCGGAATGGTACCCTATGAAGCGTTGTACGGGAGGAGATGTAGGTCCCCGATCTGTTGGTATGAAGGTGGTGAAAGGAAGAAAATGGGGCTTAAGACGGAACTCATCGACGACACCACCCGAGCTATACAGAACATTCGACAACGGATAGAAGCTGCTCAGAGCCGGCAGAGGAATTATGCGGATGTTCGGCGTAGGCCACTGGAATTTGAGGTTGGAGATTTGGTATTCCTCAAGGTGGCTCCTATGAGAGGGGTAACGAGATTTGGGAAGAAAGGAAAACTAAGTCTGCGTTATGTGGGGCCGTACCCGATTCTGAAAAGAGTTGGCAAGGTGGCATATGAACTAGAGCTGCCTCAAGAGATGTCGGCTATCCATAACGTGTTTCATGTGTCAA
Source organism: Boesenbergia rotunda (assembly GCA_024364735.1). NCBI lineage: Eukaryota > Viridiplantae > Streptophyta > Magnoliopsida > Zingiberales > Zingiberaceae > Boesenbergia > Boesenbergia rotunda. The sequence goes on along the minus strand of JAGFNQ010002255.1, from coordinate 162,435 downwards.
TGCTCAAGAAGTGTATTCTAAACACAGATCAGGTGATCGAGCCACAGACAGTACAAATTCAGGAGGATTTAAGCTTTGAAAGTCGACCTATCTAGATCTTGGATTGGGAAGTCAAGAAGCCAAGGAACAAGGAGGTACCTTTAGTCAAGGTCCTATGGCAAAGTCAACGGTTCGAGGAAGCTACCTGGGAACGCGAGGACGAGATGAGACGCAAGTACCCGGAGCTATTCTAAGTTCGAGGACGAATTTCACGAGGTATGGGGGATTGTAACGACCCGGAAAATTTTCTCAATATTTTTTTTAAAATATTGATCATGTCTAGATAGCATTTGAGGAACCTAGAGATACTAGTACCAATTTTAGCCTAGTTATCCATGATTTTCCCCTTTAAATTGAGAAGCTAAATACTAATGGGCCTTACATGGGCTTTTCTAGTACCATGGTTATTAGTGGATTTTAGGTAGAATTTAATATAAATATAAATGAGTTTTAATTAGGAATATTAGCATGATTATGGGCGAGTCTTAGGGGAATTTTCGAAAATAAAGAATAAAAAAATAATAATAATAAAGTGCATGGACCAAGGATTGAACCTTGGACCTAGTATACCATCATGCATGTACTAACCAATTCACCTAGCAAGGGAGTGCTATGAGGGAATGAAGTAGATTTTTGTTAAGGCTAAATGAAGTGAAGAGTCATCATGAGAGGAGACACCATGTCTCTTCACTTGCCCCCTCTTCATTGTGTATAAATGAGAAGGATGATAACTTAACCCCTAAGATAATTATTCCTTCCCTCTTCATCCACTAAGCCTCTCCTCTCCTTCTTCCTCCTTCTAGCCGAACCCCATAGGAGGGTTCTCCCTTGGGAAAAGTTCACAAGAAGGCCTCTCCTTCAAGATCCAAGGCTTTGTTTACAAGGTTACAAAGGCTAGGGGTAGTCAAGGGATAACAAGGTATTCATCCTCCTTCCTATCTAAGGTCTATAACCAAGATAAACCAAGGTAAGACTCCCTCACCTGTGGTGTAATAGTTCTCCTTGATGTTTATCATAATATGAAGATTCGTTTGAGTTTTATGTTGAGAAAGCCATGGACTTGACCCTACAACTTTCAGCCACCATATTTTTGGGTCCAAGATGATGTTAAAAAAAAACCTCACTCATGCTTTCTAATATTTTCTCATGATGAATATAGAATAAAATATGATTTGGAGAACTTTTGGAGTACCCTAAGACCCTTTAGGGTTCGGGCCCTCACCATGATTCCATGGTTAGGGTTGGATCTAACCCTTCAAGTATGTGTCTTGTGTATCCTCGTGATACAAGGGAGGTTGAGGGTGATTTATGTGAATTTTCACATGGCCTTGTAACCCTACAAGTTTCGGCCAAGATGGGTTTTGGGGCAAGGAGTTAGGGCTTACTTCAAGTATGGGTTCCAATGGCTCCTATGGTGTGGTATGGATGGTGTTAGATGATTAATTAGAAATTTTATGAATTTTTCCATGTACCTATGGCCCTTGCAAGTTTCGGCCAACCCCAAGAAGTAGGGCTAGGAGTTAGGGTTAACCCTAATCATGAGCCCTAATAGCTTCCTATGACCTTATAGGTAATGTATGGTCTTTCCCTTTCTTTATGCTCCTTACATGTCACTTGAATGATAGAACCTCTTCCTTACAAGTTTCGGCCAAGCAACTTGATTGGGGTTTAGGTGGAGTTACGGTTTCAAGAATGATTGTTTATGGCTTATTATGATGTATATATATATAGGTTCAAGCATGTGGTAAAAATTATGTTACCCATAACCCTAACCTTTAGTGTCATGTTTCATGTTTGGTATGTTATGTTGGATGCCATGCTTAGTAGGGTTTGTTCATGAATGTCGTATGTTCTATGCCATGCACTTAGATAGCACATAACATGTTTATAGGAGTCCTACCCATGTATGCATGTGATAGATACTATGTTTATGTATGCAATGCAATGCTTACTTTATGTATCATGATCATGCAAGCACTATGAACAAGAATGATGTTTTATGTAAGGCTGCCATGTTTTATGAATAAAGATAATATTTATGCCTTTAAGGCATAATAATGCTATGCATTAAGTATGAACGATGAAAGGTCAAGTATGCTTTATGTCATGCTTTATGTAACAAGGTTATGCTATGGTTAAATATATTATGAGTGTCCTATGAATGATGAAGCATGTGAAGTTATTTTACTTTATGAATGGGCTTGTACCGGACCGAAGTATGGGTCCAAGGGATGGGCACCTTAAGAACGCCCCGGTTCTGGGACTACCGAAGCTGTTCAAAAGGGATGGGCACCTTAAGAACGCCTCGGTTCTGGGACTACCGTAGCTGTCCTTACCCTAGTAGGTCGAGACTAGCTACCTCGTATTTTCTTAGGGATGCGCGCATATGATGTATGTATGTGGTACAAGCCAGGGACCCCAATGATGTTATGATTATGTTTAAGTATTTAAAAGTATGATTTTAAAATTAAGCATCCTTATGTATATGTATTTGATGTTGGGACCAGGTGCATGTTGACTTGGATCCGGGTTCGTAATTTTAAAATTAATTACGTGCAGCGGAAGGTTTAGCATAAATAATTTCTTAAATTATTTAACCACACATCTAAGCATGCAACCTTATGTTGTGTAGACATGATATATTTAAAATTTTACAGAAACGTAAACTAATTTACTTGTTACCTCGCGTAACTCGAAGAATGTGACGAGATCCAACCGTAAGCATCCCTTGGAAGCTCCGCCTCTATTCGCGTCCACGCCGAGTATCTTCGGGATGACTTCGCAAAGCCACGAGTTTCGTGTTCTCGAGAACTACTAGATTCTCCGAGAACGCGACAAGAAACCAAGAGAGAAGTAATCACATCGGAAAAACTCACCACCAAGGTTGGCCGGAATCACAATTCCGGCGAGGAGGAGGAAGATGACTTGCGCCCAATCCCAAGGTGATGATGGCCGGAGAGGAAGATCGTCCCAACGGAAGAACTTCGTCGACTCGGTGCTTCTCCTTGTGCTCACGGCAAGATGAAGGGAGAAGAAGGGAGAGGCCGGCTAAGAGAAAGAAGGGAGGTGAGGGAGAGAGCCCAAGCAAGAATACTTTGATTAATTCGAATGAATTCCAAGCCTTGCCTTGGGTCCTTTATATAGTGGTCTCTCAACTGCCAAGTCTCTTTTTTCTTATGGAATAAATTTTCATAAGAAATTTATCATATAAATTTTCTATGACTTATTCCATCATGCCAAGTCTTGATTTTATATCATGGTTAAAATCATATTTTAATTCATGATAAAAATCAACCATGTCTCTTTTTATGGAATAAATTTTCATAAGAAATTTATCATTTAAATTTTTTTATATAAATTTCTTTATCATGGTAAATCAATCCATGATTGATTTTATAAAATAAAATAAACCAATCCATGTTTCATTTTAATTTCCATGAAAATAAATTTCTTTATATAAATTTTTTTATATAAATTTCTTTATCATGGTAAATCAATTCATGATTGATTTTATAAAATAAAATAAACCAATCCATGTTTCATTTTATTTTCCAAGAAAAATAAACCAAACCTTGGTTTATATAACAAATTTATATCATCCATAATTTTATAAAACAAACCACACTTGATTTATTTTATAAATTGAACCAAACAATTTGGTTCCCTCCCTTTGTTGTGGCCGGCCAAGCAAAGAGGGTGGGGACGCTCTTTGGCCGACCTATCCAGCCCACGCCCCAATGAATTAAACTCATTTAATTCATCTATTAAGTCTTCAAAAGACTTAGCCATTTTACGCTTCCGAAGCGTCTCTGAAAAATTCAGATTCGACTTATCGTTTGGCTCAACCAAACCTAATCTCTCTTGATTGGAAAAATCCAATTTTCAACTCATTTTAAATCCTTCGGATTACTCGTAGTGCATGTGACTAAATAGGCTTTCGATTTATGTTGGCCATTTATAATTAACCAATTATAGAACGATCATGAGTGGCACCTAGTAGTACATCGTGATCCCCAATTAATCAAAAGATCAACGGTTGACTTCAGAAACAATTCTGAAACCCTTCAGCAGCTATAATGAATCGTGCCCCATTCCCTTCACCATCTTATACCCACTTGGTTTAGGACATGGTCTATGTGTGTCAATCCCCACTAGGTTGACTACGTCACACCTAGCCCAAGTAACGTTTTCTCGTCCTACGAATTCTAATTACTCTCATGTGTCTAAGAGATTCATACTCTGAACATGTTATGCTTTGGCCAGAGGCTTCGAGTAACAATCCGACGATAGGCCTCGGGTATACATCTCCTCGCAAGGAGTGGTGAATCCTTTGTAGGCTGTTCAAACATCTTCGGGCACTTCGACTTATACCCAATCATCCTGGGTCCACACCTCCATGGAGATGCTTGCTTAAGATGTCAAAGTATAAGTCTCCATGACCAAGATGACTTGAACACCGCAAGTCAAAGGAACATCGCACTTAAGCTGCAGTAAAAACTTCACTGACATATCTATATGTAGATTACCATATGAAGTTTTACAGCCAGTCACTCCAATGAACTAGTTCCCTTAACTAGCATTCATGTTTATCTCCGGACATCTCAATGTCACCAGCCAGTGAGAATCAGCTGATTAGAGAATAACCCATACTAGTCTTAACAGAATTGATAGTGTTCGTATTTATCAATTCATCGACTAGGGACAATTTCAATACTTCACAATTGCACATGTAGAGATAATCACTAGTTGTGAATTCATCACAAATTCTCTCATGCTGTGAATTATATTGCGGACATTCAGTAAATGAGTTTATGATCTCAATCAAATACACAAACATGTATACTCAAATAGTGAATATTCATTTATTAGAATAAATGATTACAATCATAAGGCGATTGCCTTAGGACACTTCTCTCATATCACTAACATTTGACTCATGCATTCATTCATGTTATGCATTATGCCATGATAGAAAATGTTATATGCTTACGTTTTATGTTAAGAATTATGCCATGATAGAAAATGTTTTATGCTTACGTTTTATGTTAAGAATTATTCCATGATAGTAAACGTTCTATGCCTATGTTTTATGTTAAGAATTATGCCATGATAGAAAATATTTTTATGCTTATGTTTATATTAAGAATATGCCCATGTTTTATGTTAGGAATCATGTCATGTTAAGTATATTTAGGTTTATATTTATGCCAGGTATCATGCCATGTTAAGTGTATTTCATGCTCATGTATTATGTAAGAACTATGTCATGCTAAATGATTTTATATGCTTATGTTCTATCTAAAGCACCAAGTCATGTTAATGTTTCATGTGCTTATGATTAAGTGACGAATGGTTTTAGTGAGTAGGAAAGAGTCTTACTAAGCCTATGTTCTTATAGTCTTATTTTTCTTATACCGCAGATTAAGCAAGAGGACAATAAGGAAGCTGCAGGAGGGGCAAGAATGTGTGTATGGTAGTGACTTGGCCAAGGAATGATATACTTACAAGTCTTATGCTAAACCTAGGATGGTGTTGTCAAGAACAATTTACACTTGCTACTTATGTGCCTAAAGGATGACTTATGTGATTTTATGACATGATGTTAAGTATGACGTTAATATGCTAAGTTCCCATGCCATCGTGATATAAAGGATAGTTAGGTGCATGTATATGTAAGTTTAAATTATTCTGCTGCATTAGGATGTTCACATGCCCCTACGTATGTTAGCGTAACGCCGCTAAGAAAAAAAAAGCGGGCGTTACATTGACACCGATTTTAGTTTAGGTTGATTAGATGATTATGATTAAGTCCTGGTCGTGGACTAGGCATACCTAGTGGGACTAGGTTTGATGAAAGCTTAGCCTGGTGGGTTAGGTGTGAAAAGTCCTAGCTTGGAGGGTTAGGTGTGAAAAGTCCTAGCCTAGATGGTTAGGTGTGGAAAAGTCCTAGCTTGGAGGGCTAGGTGTGAAAAGTCCTAGCTTGGAGGGCTTGGTATGAAAAGTCCTAGCCTGGAGGGTTAGGTGTGAAAAGTCCTAGCTTGGAGGGGCTAGGTGTGGAACAGTCCTAGCTTGGAGGGCTAGGTGGATGAATTCCTAACTCAGAGGGTTAGGTGATTGGAAATCCCGGTGAGTGAAGCCGAATCCTGGTGAGTGAAGTCAGGTTGACTTAAGTCCCGGTGAGTGAAGCTGGGCACGGAGTCTTGGTCCGAGGGACTGAGCACGAGTCAGGGGAGGCTGGGAGCCAGTTCTCTTGACTTATAGTGGGTTTGGCCTTGCCTGGATTGGTCTGGTGACCGATCAGAGAAGTTGGCATGGAGTTCCCTCTTGGATCGGTCTAGTGACCGATCCAGCGATGTTTGATCAGTCTGGTGACCGATCAGGGAACATACGGTGACTTTGGCAAACCTACTGATCGACTCCTGATCGGTCTGGTGACCGATCAGGGAGTATACAGTGGGTTTTGGGTGTAACACCCCAAAATTCCCATTTTTAGTTCTTAAAGTCCTTAGAATTATTTAAAAATGGTTTAGAAATATTCTAGATATTTTTAGGGATTTTTAGAATATTTTTATGGAATTTTCCGAGTTCGTTTAGTATTTTAAAAAGGAAGAAAAAAAAAGAAAGGGAGAAAAAAAAAATCGTTAAGGGCAGCAGGGGGTTCGAACCCGCGACCAGCACGAAACCAGGCAAGCGCGCGACCAGCCAAGCTAGGGTATCAAGCACAACAAAGGGTGGAGAGACATATATTTAAGTTGTGGTTAGGTTAATCCGCCCCATAAATATAAATAGATAAGTTAAGAGAGGAAATTGGATTTTTTTTGGTTTTCTCTCTTCCTCACCCTAGCCGCGCGACCCTTCCCCTCTCCTCTCTTGGGCGAAACAATACCAAGGCCAAGAGGGCCGGCCAAGGCTCTCCTCCGAGAGATATTCCTATATTCGGGATCCCCGCGACGAGAGGAACGCATAGGCGCGAAGAATTCTCCGAGATCTCAAGTTTCTCCCGAACCTCCGACGCCGTTCTTGGTTGTAAGTCCAAGATATCAAGGTAAGTACTGCTCACCTGCAGTAAGAGGCGGTTTTTCCGCGAGAATTTCCTTTAAAAGTTTTAAAAGAGATAGTTTCTTTAGTTTATGATTTTTGGCATGTGATATTAGTTCATTATATGTTTATATAAGTTGATTAAGCACCCTATATGAGATTAGGGCTAAGAAAAGTTATGAGAAAAGAAAAGAGAAGATAAACATAAGAAAAGAAAAGGCCAAGGCCTTAAGAAATCCTCAAAAGTCAAGACTTAGGGATTTTAGCACGCAAGGTGCTCGAGAAAATGCCAAGGCATTTACAGATAAGAAAGAAAAGAATGAAAAGCTATTTTATTTTCTAAGGCCAGTACCCGGCGTCCAAGGGCGTCGTTAAAGAAATCCAGGTGTCCAATTCCAAGGTCTTGGCCCTGGTAGACCAAGGTCTGCTCTATTAGGATTGGTGGCTCGCTACCCCAACCTTTTAGGGAACGCGCATCAGATGGTACTTACGTCTTCAGTGGATCCAAGTGATTATTATTTTCAAGTATATGCTTTAGCAAAGTTTCTAAAGTTTAAAGAGTTTTCAGAAAGTTAAAGAATAGCTAAAGTTTCAAGTTGAGCCAAGAAAAGTAAATTGAGATTTATTAATGCTTGAGTATGCATGTTTTGAGTTATACATGTTCTTAGTTTTCTTTCAAGCATATAAGTATCTCATGTGATTTCATATTGTTCAAGAAGCATGTTTGCACATTTCGAGATTTTGTGAGCTAGATAGTACTTACTAAGCTTTTTGCTTACTAGTTGCATTTCCACTTACTGCAGATAAAGGTAAAGGCAAGCAATTCTGAAGGAAGGCGACGAGGCGGTGCTGAGTAAAGTGTGTGTGGTGGCTGATTTTGGAGAGATCCTTGAGACGAGACAATTTAGTTATTTGAATTACAATGTTTTAGTTTATTCAAATTTCAAGTTCTTGCTTTATGGAGTTTAGTGAACATTAAGCTTTGGATAGTTTTACATGCTCAATTTCTTAGAGTAAAGATTTCATGTCATTTCATTTAGCATACATATCCTTATGATTGCATTGGATGAGTAGAAGTGCGAGTAGTTTAGAATATTGATACTTTGTTGGAGTTATTGATGCATGTGCTAAGATAGTGCTAGCTTCTCTTTTGAATTAAGTTTTATTGCTCAATTATGCTTAGAAAAGTTGCTTGCTCATTGCATAATGCCTTAGTGATGTTATAAAATTTTGTGTGATGAGTTTCAATGGTTAGAAGTTAAGTTTGGTACAAACTTTAGCCTAAAGTTTATATAGACTTTCATAACTTGCTAAATCCCGCAAAAGTCCTAATTTCAAGTTTATGGATTCGTTTTGATTGGCTAAACTGTTTAGAAAACTAGTATAGAGTATAGAAATGGTGTCATGATTTTGTATGGCTCGAAAGTATAGGTTTGGTGGAGTTTTGAAACAAGGCCTAGAAGTGTGCCATGGTATCATGCATGACTATTAGAGTTAGTATATCATAGATAGATTTAAATTGAGAAAAAAAAAGAAAGATTTCCGCATTCTTAGTCGTGCATTAGAGTCAAGAAGTAGATAAAGTAATGATCCGTCGGAAGTAGAGAAGGCGGGTCGCTACATTGGGAACCCTACTAATCGGCTCCTGATCGGTCCGGTGACCGATCTAGATCACTGTTCAGATCGTTCTGGTGAACGATCAAATGTTGCGTGTTCCTCTCTATGACTGATCAGGATGGAGCCTGATCGGTCTGAGCATGTCTTGATCGGTCTGGTGATCGATCAGGAGGTTTGGACTTCGAAGCTGGGAAATCACCCTACAAAGGGGTGGATCGGTCTGGTGACCGATCCACGACTTGGGATCGGTCTGGTGATCAGTCCCGGAGAAGTCGCGATTTCTGATTATGCGTTGGGGACCGATCAAGATGGAGTCTGATCGGTCTGAACCCAACCTGATCGGTCTGGTGACCGATCAGGAGTCACTCTGATCGGTCCGGTGACCGATCAGTAGCTGGCAGCTTTAATTCGAAAACGTTGTCAAAGCTCTAATTTCATCTATTTCTCTGCTGATTCGCTACTGATTTCTGCTCCTAACTTCTGATTGTTGATACTCCATTGATTTGCTGAGTTAATGAGCTGCTAAGTGTGCAGGTTACTCAGGTTTACTTCAAGGGAGTCAAACTGAGTCTTTTGCTACGACAGATTGGGCAGTTTTCTATCTCAGGTTGCAACGGACGCTGGCGACGACTGGCAGCTGACTGGGGCTCGGCTGAGGAGAGCTCAGGGAGTCCAAGAGAGGTCAGGGTAGCTGGGTTGTCTCAGATGAGCAGCTGGGGGCTGCAGAGGAGTGTCTGTGGCAGCGTAGGTTAAGAGAGGAGATGAGAAGTGGTGAAGGAGCAGTTCTCCACCATCGAAAGCTTTGCTCCATCACTTATGCGATTACTCTGATCTGTTGATCCATCATTTGTGAAGCAACCTGCTGTTACGTGAGCACTTGGGAAGAAGAAACAAGAAGCTTGGTGAGTCCATCAGTAAGAAGACACAAAGAAGGGAGTTCTTGCGTGAGATCTGTGCTGAGTGGAGCTCGGTGAGAAGTTTGCTTGTGTTCTTGAGGTTCTAAGTGCTCAGTAAGATTTCTTCTTGTGTTTCCTGTACTTAATACTTCATCATCTTGAAACGCTGTGGAGAGGTTACTCCACCGAGAAGAAGGTTGCATTCTATCCGGATCTTCCGGGGCTTGATCTGCCGACGATCAAGGGATCGCCCATCTTAAGGGCACGCCGAGGAGTAGGGGCAAGTTATCCCCGAAACTTGTAAACGATCCTTGTTAGCATTTTCGATTTGCTTTCCATTTCTGCAGTTCTTTTCTGTTTTTGCATTTCTTCCACTGTGCTACTAATCCATGAAGTGCAGAAATCTCCTAAGAGAAAGCGATTTTTGGTGTCTGGCTATATTCACCCCCTCTCTAGCCATCCATGTTCCAACACTCCTCATGGTCCCTATTGTAGCCTATATATACCTCATGAGTCATGAGACCAAGGTCATCACAATTAACCCTAAGCCTCTCTCTTTTTTCTCCTCTCTTATTCTCTCTCTTAGGGGTGTGGCCGACGGTAAGCAAAGGAGTAAGGAGGGAGGTAGCGCAAGGGTTTAGGGAAGGAAGAAGTTCTTTTCTTCATCCTTCACTTCTCTTCTTCCCTTGAGTGCATGGCAACAAAGGAGAGGGGGTGACGCCACCTTTTCCTTGGGGTTGGCCGGCGGTAAGCAAGGAGAAGAAGGAGGTGTTGCGGCTAGGGTTTGGTGGAGGGAAGGAGAGAATTATTTCTCTTCTTCTTCCTCTTCTCTTCTCTCCTTTAGGCTGACGCAAAGGAAAGGGTTTTGCTCTGTTGGTGCAGGAAGCACCATATCCAACCTTGTTTTGATATTGACAAAGGGTTCAAAGTTAGGTATTATTGGTGATCTAACAATGCTACTCAAGTGTGCAGTGAAAGTCCTAGCGAAGGGCTGCTAGGCACCTGGCGAAGGACTGCGAGGAAACAAAGTCCTAGCGAAGGGCTGCTAGGCACCTGGTGAAGGACTGCCAGGATAAAAAGCCCTAGCGAAGGACTGCTAGGCACCTGGCGAAGGAATGCCAGGATACAAAGCCCTAGTGAAGGACTGCTAGGCACCTGACGAAGGAATGCCAGGATACAAAGCCCTAGCGAAGGACTACTAGGCACCAGGCGAAGGACTGCTTGGAATCGAAGACCTGGCGAAGGACTGCTGGGCACCAGGCGAAGGACTGCTTGGTACTGAAGACCTGGCGAAGGACAGCTGGGCACCTGGCGAAGGACTGCTGGGCAAAAGTCCAACCGGAGGAGCCGGTTGGCAACAGGTAAATTCTCCTGAGAGGAGTAGGTGAGGACGCGTTCCCCGTCGAGGGAATAGTAGGCGTCGGTTCGACCTAGGGTTCTATTTTGGAGACCCAAAGTCAGAACCAAGACAACTAAGGCTGTATAAAACTAATACTTGATTGCTCTATGTTGTTTTGGACTAACCCTGGATGCAGGACCGAAGGAATGAGTGTCTACAGCTCAGAATGCCTCAAAGGAGAGAGGCAACAGCTGAGTAGGGCGCCCCTAGTGTCCCGGGCGCCCCAAGGTCAAGGCAAAACAAGTTACTCAAGAGTACGCTTCGGAAGCTTACTGGGCGGGGCGCCCCCATGCTCCGGGCGCCCCCAGTGCCTAGGGCGCCCCGGGCTCAAGCCAACGAAGTGGATAAAATTTATCCAGCCGAGAAGCCCGTTGAAAGGGTCAACCAGGGCACCCCCAGCATCCCGGGCGGCCCCACAGTCAACCCTCAGCCCTATTCGAGTGGGATAAGGGCTGACCGAGACTTGCTCGGATCGGGTGACATGTGGGGGGGGGGGGCGCCCCCAACGTTTAGGGCACCCCGAGAGGCTATAAAAAGCCCCTCGACCCCAAGGCTTCAATAATCAAGTTTTCCAACGCAAACACACTCTTCAACTCACGCGCTCTGCTCCAGAAATCCTTCATCTCGAGATTCTAGCGCCGGCGATGACCCTACGCACCGAAGAACGATCTACACCGGGCATCGGTAATGAAGAGTCAATGATAATTGTATTCTTACTACACTTACTACTGTACAACTGTTTGTAAGATTTTGCGCACATATAGAATTGCCCCCAGTAAACGGTCAACGACCGTGGGCCTTAGAGTAGGAGCCGACCGCGACTCCGAACCAAGTAAAATCTTGGTGTTTTGTGTGTTGTGTAGTTTTAATTTATCCGCTGCGTATTCTCTTTGTCAATCCGAAACGACTAACGATATTCACCCCCCTCTATCCAACATGCTCTTCCTTTTTGGCCTGTGGCAATAGGGAGGAAAAGAAGGTGGTCGGTAGCGCAAGGTGAGAAAGATCACCTTTCTCTTTAGTGGTCGGTGCAAACAAGGAGGAGGAAAAGGGCTTTGGTGGCTGCGTTACTTCGAAGACCGTCGCCCACACGACGCCCAAGAAGAGGATAGGAATACGATAGAAGATCAAGAGGTAAAATAAGAGGTATAACTTGTTTTCTTGTTCTAGTTTTATTTGTATTCATGTTTATATCATGGACCCCGAAACAAACACAAAAACCAGCGATCCATATTCGTCATCTATTCCGCTGCTAATCGATGAAGGAGTTAGAATTGCTTGAACAACAAGTTTGTTCAAGAGATCACTCAAATAGATTAGCACGATGATGAAAAGGTAGTTCGGAAAGGTTCTCTCTATCCGAATTGTTTCTAATTAATAGAAAATTTTAATCCGGGGACATGAAGAGCAATCTAACTGAACGGGAAACCATCAATTGGTATCAGAGCTATGGTTTTCAGTTTTGTGTGTTTTGGATTCGATTACTTTCATGCATTTTCATATATAATTTTATGTCGGATAATAGTAGGATGTGCGTAGGCTAACTCTTTGGTTGCAGGCATAAGATCCAATTATTATGGCTATGTGATTGTGTGTGTGTGTGTGATTGTAATAATTTATTTGAATCCTCGGGGTTGACGAAGCTATTAGTATTTAATATTTGTAATTAAATACGGTATTATTTAGCCGCGTATTTTAATTTGTTTCGTCTAGATTTCATGTACACTCCTTTGTGGAGTATAGGATCGAAGGATGTAAATTAAAATATTTTTTATTCTCTGCTCGACGCTTCTTCTTGCTTGCGCATGGTGAAGGAAGATGGAGATGAGGTGGCGACACGACTGGAGGTGTATTGGAGAACAAAAGCCATAATAGTTGGAAAATTAGTTTTTCATATTTATTGCTTATTGTTTGATATGCTTGTTGTGTGGTTGCATGTAAAATTCCTAAATTTTAAATTACTAAGTGGGAGAGGGAATCTTTGAGTCCTGTGGCCTCCATTACTAATTTGATAAGTGATGCGAACAAACTTGCGTGTTGGCTCTGAGTGACTTCCTCCACATCGGATAAGTTTGTTTCACGGATCACTAGATCAAATATGATTATAGGAAATTATTTGGGAGCGTGTGATCTTCCCCATCGGAAGGGACATAATCCTAGATAATTACCTTTGTATTAAGTAATGGTGTACACTTAGATGCAAATAATAGTATCCTCCCCATCAGAGTCACTGCTATTATTTGTATGGCCGAAGATAAACCAATTATTAATTTTATTTGACAAAAAGTAAGGTTGACAAGATAATAAAATTAATTGGTAAACCTCCTCTTACAAATGTTTGAATTTGTATACGTCCACACTATCGTGACATACAAAATTCACGGTGTTTTAAGGTGTTGGTGATTTTAAAATTTTATTGTTTGATGAATCAATTTGATTTTAAAATTTAATGTTTTGACCATTGTGGTTCTCAGGATTTTTCAAATGGCTTTCAACCCACTTGCTATGATTTTAAAAGAAAACAAACTTATTGGTCCTAACTACATAGATTGGAAAAGGAACCTGGAAATTGTCTTGACTACAGAGGAGTACAAATTTGTACTCTTTGAGATTTGTCCTAAAAAGCCCAGTGAGAATTCTAGTGAAGAGGAGAAGGAACATTATAAGAAGTTGGTGAAGCCAGACGAGATGGCGCGGTGTTACATTTTGGCTTTTATGTCAAATGTGCTGCAACATCAACATTAGGTCTTCGCTACTGCTTATGACATGATGTTCAATCTCAAGGAACTCTTCGGACACCAGAATCGGGTTGCCAGGCAAGAGGCAATGAGGAATTTGATGACGACCACCATGATTGAGGGGACACCCGTGAGGGATCATGTTCTCAAAATGATGGCTCATTTGAACGAGATGGAAGTTCTTGGAGCGGAGATCGATGGGGAAACCTAGGTCGATATGATTCTCCAGTCACTATCTACGAGTTTTGAGCAGTTCCGCCTAAACTATAATATGAACAAAGGGACATATTCATTGGCGGAGCTTCTGACAGAACTCCAGGCAGCAGAGGGGCTATTTCGTCAGAGTGCTCGGGCTTATGTTGCTGAAAAGGTTTCTACTTCTAAGCCAAAAGGCAAGAAGAAGAAGAAACAATGTGTAGCAAAGAAAGCGACAGGATCACAAGGACCTCAGGCTGGAGTGAAGAAGCCGAAAGGCAACTGCTTCACATGCAAGCAGACTGGACATTGGAAGGTGGGCTATCTCCACTGAAAGGAGAACAATAAAGGTATATCTTATTCATTAATTGTTGAAACATGTTTAGCGGTGCTATCTACCTGTACCTGGTGTGTAGATACGGGAGCCACTGATCATGTCTGCAATTCTTTGCAGGGGTTCCAGGAAACCAGACGACTACATGAGGGCGAGATTTTGGTCTACATGAGCAATGCTACGGAGGTGGTGGCTATTGTAGTGGGAGATGCCTATTTATCTTTTGCTAAGAATAAATGTTTGATTTTAAGAAATTGTCTTTACGTATCTACTTTTAGAAAGAATTTAATTTCAGTTTCTAAATTATTTTTGGATGGATATTCTGTTTCTTTTAATGACAAGGTTGTTATCAAAAGAAATAGAGAGATTATCTGTTCTGGTGCATTGATTGACAATTTGTAAACTCTTGAACCAATAACTTTCACAATACAAATAGAAATTAATAACTCTTCATCTAATCATAATAAGAGAAAAGAACCTTCGAAAATGAACCAAACGTATCTTTGACATCTAAAGTTAGGTCATATTAACCTGAGTAGAATTCAAAGGTTGATAGCTGATGGACCTTTGGGTTCATTGGTGGTGGAAGACTTCTCAACCTGCGAATCTTGCTTGGAAGTTAAAATGACCAAGAGACCTTTTAAGGCCAAGGGGTATAGAGCCAAAGAGGTGTTGGAATCGGTTCATTCTGATTTGTGGGGTCCTATGTCTATCTAGGCTAGAGGTGACTTTGAATATTTCATCTCATTTATAGACGACTATTCAAGGTATGGATACATTTACATGATGCGCTGTAAGTCTGAGTGCTTTGACAGGTTCAAAGAATTCAAGGTTAATGTGGAGAAACGTAAAGGTAAAAGTATCAAGACACTACGGTCTGATCGTGGTGGTGAGTACCTCTTGGGAGAGTTTAGGAGTTACTTATTAGAGGCTGGGATTCAATCCCAATTGTCTGCACCTGGTACACCCCAACAGAACGGTGTGGCGGAGTGAAGGAATAGGACTCTTATGGAGATGGTTAGATCGATGATGAGTTTTTCGGAGTTACCGAATTCGTTCGGGGATATGCTTTGGAAACGACAGTGTACATTCTGAACTTGGTACCTTCTAAATCAGTACCCTCTACTCCCAAAATCATGAATTTGTCAGGTTGTCTAACAACCCTCCAATTACAATGAGGTACTACCTGTGTATCATCTGTGACACGCGGTGCAGTCAGTTGTGGTATATCATTCTGTACAGTTGGTATTGAAGTAGGAACTTCCCCTTTTATTTCCTCTAAAACAATCTTACTCATGGGCTTGTGGTCCATTACATAGTCCTCTTCTAAAAATCGGGCATTCGTGCTAAATGACCTTCTGATCTTTAGGACTATAAAACAAATCACCTTTCATTCCTCTAGGACACCCTACAAACAAGCGGACTTCCGTACGGGATTCCAACTCATCAGCGTCTCCTTTCAGCACATTTGCTGGACTACTCCAAATTCGAATATGTCTCAGACTAGGCTTATGCTCATTCCATAATTTTGTGGGAGTAGAGGGTACTGATTTAGAAGGTAGTAAGTTCAGAATATATACTGCCGTTTCTAGAGCATACCCCCAGAACCAATTCGGTAATTCAGAATAACTCATCATCGATCTAACCATTTCCATAAGGGTTCTATTCCTTCGTTCCGCTACACCGTTCTGTTGGGGTATACCAGGTGTAGACAAATGTGAATGAATCCCAGCCTCTGATAAGTAACTCCTAAACTCTCTCAAGAGGTACTCACCACCACGATCTGACCATAGTGTCTTGATACCATGACGTTTCTCCACATCAGCCTTGTACTCTTTGAACTTGTCAAAGCACTCAGACTTGCGGTGCATCAAGTAAATATATCCATATCTCAAATAGTCATCTATAAATGAGACGAAATATTAAAAGTCACCTCTTGTCTGGATAGACATAGGTCTGCACAAATCAGAATGAACCAATTCTAACACTTCTTTGGCTCTATACCCCTTGGCTTTAAAAGGGCTCTTGGTTAATTTTCCTTCCAAGCAAGATTCACGGGTTGGAAAATTTTCCACCACCAATGAACCCAAAGGTCCATCGGCTATCAATCTTTGAATTCTACTTAAGTTAATATGACCCAACCTTAAATGCCAAAGATATGTTTGGTTCATTTTTTAAGGTTCTTTTCTCTTATTAGAATTAGAAGACGTGTTATTAATTTCCATTTGCATCGTGGGAGTTATTGGATTAAGAGTATACAAATTGCCAACCAATGCACCAGAACAGGTAATCACCCTATTCTTTTTTATAACAATTCTATCGTCAAAAGAAATAGAAAATCCATCCATAAATAATTTAGAAACTGAAATTAAGTTCTTTCTAAAACAAGGTACATAAAGATAATTTCTCAAACCCAATGATTTATTCTTAGCAAAAAATAAATGAACATCTCCCACTGCAATAGTCGCCACCATCGTAGCATTGCCCATGTAGATGGTAATCTCCCCCTCTCGTAGTCGTCTGGTTTCCTGAAACCCCTACAATGAATTGCAGACATAATCAGTAGCTCCCGTATCTACACACCATGTACTGGTAGATAACACCGCTAAACATGTTCCAACAACTAATGAAAAAGATATACCTCCATTTTTCTCCTTTCAGCAGGGACAGTCCACCTTCCAATGTCCAACCTTCTTGCATGTGAAGCACTTGCCTTTCGGCTTCTTCACTCCACTTTGTGGTCCTTGAGATCCAACCGCTTTCTTTGCCGAACCAACTTGTTTCTTCTTCTTCTTTCCACCTTTCAGCTTAGAAGCAGAAACGTTTTTAGCAAAGTAAGCTTGAGCACTTTAACGAAACCCTTCTGCCGCCTGGAGTTCTGTCAGAAGTTCCGTCAACGAATACATCCTTTTGTTCATGTTGTAATTTAGGCAGAATTGCTCAAAACTCTTTGGTAGCGTCTGGAGAATGATATCGACCTGAGTTTCTCAGTCAATTTTAGCTCCAAGGACTTCCATCTCATTTAAATG
Source organism: Boesenbergia rotunda (assembly GCA_024364735.1). NCBI lineage: Eukaryota > Viridiplantae > Streptophyta > Magnoliopsida > Zingiberales > Zingiberaceae > Boesenbergia > Boesenbergia rotunda. Next base: position 145,150 of record JAGFNQ010002255.1, on the reverse strand, counting down.
AGTCATCACCTTGAGGACATGATCCCTCACGGGTGTTCCCTCAGCCATGGTGGTCATCATTAAGTTCCTCATGGCCTCTTGCCTGGCAGTAGCACTATTCTGGTGTCCGAAGAGTTCCTTGACATTGAGCATCATGTCATAGGCAGTAGCGAATGTTAGGATATTACTGTTAAGCTAGAGGGGGGGGGGGTGAAAAGCTTTCGTTCGACTCTCTACCTACAACGTTAGCATTCGCAAGCGGAAATACTAAATAAAAACTAAAACAATGCTAACACGTCACCTTTACGTGGTTCGGAGATGTTGCTCCTACTCCACGACTGCCCGTAAGCTGGAAGATCCCGATCCGTCGGTGGATGACTCCCCAGATGACATCCGGCTAGTTCGTGTAGCTCCTTGTGGGTGGAGAAACCTCGCCACAATTCGGACAACACTCCTAAGCACAAAGACTACTAATGAACTCTAACCAAGCTTATTTCATCAAAAAGTCTCAGCCAAAATCGAGCTCTCTTAAATAGAGCTCAAGGCTGAAAGAGCCGTTACCAGTCGACTGCCCCCAAGGTAGTCGACTGATCCCTCAGCCAACGGCTAGTTTTTCAAACTACCAGTCGACTGCCCCATGGCCAGTTGACTGATCTTTCTGTGGACTTTATCCGTCGATTGATCCAAGGCCAGTCGACTGGTCCACCCTTAATCCTAAGGTTTCTCTTGTCGAGTACATTTCTCTCAGCACTCGAACCCTAGGATTTCCCAAGTATATTTCCCTCAGCACTCGAACCCTCATGACCTGGTTGACTCTTCATCTAGCAGCTTCGATCTGTTGCCTTCGCGCCCTCTTCGTCTTCGACTCCCGTCCCTCAGATGCGCACATAAGCCCTCGGCTTGTCTCCATGCCATCCATCACGCATGCCTCGAAGTTCGTGTCCCTCGGCTCATCGTTCCTGTCCAGCAGCCTTGATTTGTTGCCTTCAAGCCCTCTTCGACTTTGGCCCTCGTCCCTCAGATGCGTGCATACGCCCTCAGCTTGCCTTCTTCATGTCATCCTTCACGTACGCCTCGAAGTCCGCTTCCCTCGGCTCATCGTCCATGCTTTGTCCATGGTCCCTCGGATGCACACACAAGCCCATGGCTTGCCTCCATGCCACCCTTCACCGTACCTGAAGACATCCAACCAAGCCTATGTGTATCCTGCAAGACTTGCACACTAAAATACACATATCAAATACAAGGGTGAATCTAACTTAAATCCTTTGCCCAAACATCAAAACACATGGTCACTCCGGACCATAGATTGCCCCAACAATCTCTCCCTTTATTTGGCAATACGTTTAAGTTAGGGAAAACAAATAGCACAAACAATGCTAATAACCAATTGGACTTACGTTGCCAAGGCT
>JAGFNQ010002255.1:88460-143231 GCA_024364735.1 Boesenbergia rotunda | reverse complement strand
ATTTCGCCAGAGTGCTCGAGCTTTGGTTACTGAAAAGGTTTCTACTTCTAAGCCGAAAGGCAAGAAGAAGAAGAAACAAGATTTAGCAAAGAAGGCGTCTAGATCTCAAGGATCTCAGGCTGGAGTGAAGAAGCCGAAAGGCAAGTGCTTCACATGCAAGCAGACTGAGCATTGGATGGTGGACTGTCCTCGCCGAAAGGAGAAAAATCAAGGTATATCTTTTTCTTTAGTTGTTGAAACATGTTTAGCGGTTATCTACCGGTACCTAGTGTGTAGATAGGGGAGCCACTGATCATGTTTGCAATACTTTGCAGGGGTTTTAAGAAACCAGACAACTAGTTGAGGGAGAGATTACCGTCTACATGGGCAATGCTACATAGGTGACGGCTATTACAGTGGGAGACGTTTATTTATCTTTTGATAGGAATAAAACTTTGGTTTTGAGAAATTGCCTTTATGTACATACTTTTAGAAAGAATTTAATTTCAGTTTCTAAATTATTTTTGGATGGATATTCTATTTCTTTTAATGACAAAGTTGTTATAAAAAGGAATAGAGAAATTATCTGTTCTGGTACATTAGTCGGCAATTTAGACACTCTTAATCCAAAAACTCCCACGATGTAAATAAAAATTAATAGCTCTTTATCTAATCATAATAAGAGAAAAGAACCTTCAAAAATGAACCAAACGTATCTTTGGCATCTAAGGCTAGGTCATATTAACTTGAGTAGAATTCAAATGTTGATAGCTAATGGACCTTTGGATTCATTGGTGGTGGAGGACTTCCCAACCTGTGAATCTTGCTTGGAAGGTAAAATGACCAAGAGACCTTTTAAGGTTAAGGGGTATAGAGCCAAAAATATGTTGGAATTGGTTCATTCTGATTTGTGTGGTCGTATGTTTATCTAGGCTAGAGGTGGCTTTGAATATTTCGTCTCTTTTATAGATCATTATTTAAGGTATGGATATATTTACTTGATGCGCCGCAAGTCTGAATGCTTTGACAGGTTCAAAGAATTCAAGGATGATGTGGAAAAACGTCAAGGTAAAAGTATCAAGACACTACGATCTGATCGTGGTGGTGAGTACCTCTTGGGAGAGTTTAGGAGTTACTTATCAGAGGCTGGGATTCAATCTCAATTGTCCGCACCTGGTACACCCCAACAGAACGATGTGGCAGAGAGAAGGAATAAGACTCTTATGGAGATGGTTAGATCGATGATGAGTTTTTCGGAGTTACCGAATTCATTCTGAGGATATAATATGGAAACGACAGCATATATTCTAAACTTGGTACCTTTTAAATCAGTACCCTGTACTCCGATAGAATTGTGTACTGGGCGTAAGCCTAGTCTGAGACATATTCAGATTTGGGGTAGTCCAACACATGTGCTGAAGGGAGATGCTGATAAGTTGGAATCTTGTTCGGAAGTGCGTTTGTTCGTAAGCTATCCTAGAGGAACGAAAGGTGATTTATTCTATAGTCCTAAAGATCAGAAGGTCATCGTTAGCACGAATGCCCGATTTTTAGAGGAGGACTATGTCATGGACCACAAGCCCATGAGCAAGATTGTTCTAGAAGAGGTGAGAGGGGAAGTTCCAACTTCAGTACCAACGGTACAGGAGGGTATACCATAAGTGACTGCACCGCGTGTCACAGAGGATACACAGGTAGTTCCTCATCGTAGTGGTAGGGTTGTTAGACAACTCGATAGATTCATGTTTTTGGGAGAGCTTTCAGACTTAGTCCCTGGTGAACATGAACCTGACCCTTGGTCCTATGATGAGGCACTCCAAGATAAAGATGAGGTATCTTGGCAAAAGATGATGAATTCTGAGATAGAATCTATGGATTCTAATCAAGTCTGTGAGCTAGTAAAATCACCTGATGGTGTAAAAGTCATTAGATGCAAGTGGATCTATAAAAGAAAGAGAAGATCAGACGGGAAGGTACAGACCTTCAATGCAAGGCTTGTTGTGAAGGGGTATACTCAGAAAGAGCTCATCGATTATGAGGAGACCTTTTCGCCGATAATCATTCTTATGTCTATCCGGATTATCTTATCTAGTGTCGCTGATATGGATTATGAAGTTTGGCAGATGGATGTCAAGACAACTTTCTTTAATGGAAGTCTTGAGGAAAACATCTATATGAAGCAACCAGAGGGATTGATTGCAAAGGGCAAAGAGCATTTTGTGTACAAGCCTAATCGGTCCATTTATGGATTGAAGCAAGCTTCAAGATCTTGGAACATCCGGTTTGATAAGGTAATCCAGTCTTATGGATTTATTCAAAGTCCACATGAGTCTTGTGTATACAAGAGATGTGACGGAAACGTAATGGTATTTCTTGTACTATACATAGATGACATTTTGCTCATTGACAACAATGTCAAAAGTATTGTCAGAATTAAGAGTATGATTATCCAAACCGTTTGATATGAAGGACTTGGGAGAAGCTGGACACATCCTTGGGATCAAAGTTATAAGGGATGGCAAGAAAAGGATGTTGTGCTTATCTCAAGCTTCATACATTGACACTATCCTAGCTCGTTTTAGCAAGAAGAACTCCAAGAAAGGTTTTCTACATTTTAGGTATGGAGTACCTCTATCTAAGGAGATGTGTCCTAAAATATCAAAGGAGATAGAGGAGATGAAGGCGGTTCCTTATACCTCAGCTGTAGGAAGCCCCATGTATGCTATGTTATATACAAGACCTGATATCTGCTTTGTCGTAGGCATGGTTAGCAGATATCAGAGTAATCCAAGATAAGGACATTGGACTGTGGTAAAGCATATATTAAAGTACCTGAAAAGGACTAGGAATTGTTGCTAGTATACCAGGCAGATCAATTGCTCCCTGTGAGTTACACAGATTCTGACTTCCAATCAGATAGGGATAACAGTAAGTCTACCTCGGGGTATGTGTTTACTTTGGACGGTGGAGCCATAGTATAGAGGAGTATCAAGAAAAATGTGTTGCAGACTCCACCATGGAAGCTGAGTATGTGGCGGCCTCTGAGGCAGCCAAGGAAGTTGTATAGCTCAGGAACTTGTTAATGGACTTAGATGTGATTTCTGGTTTGCCCAGAGCTATTAGAATTTATTGTGATAACAGTGGTGTAGTTGCAAACTCGAAGAAACCACGAGCCCATAAGGCAAGTAAACACATAGAGCGCAAGTACCACCAGATACCAGAGATCGTAAAGCGAGGAGAAGTTGTTGTCGCCAAGATTGCATCAGAGGATAACCTGGCAGATCCTTTTACTAAGGCCCTTCCAACGAGAGCTTATGATAGGCATGTGGAGGGGATGAGAATCAGATGTATGGCAATTTGATAGCAGCATAGTTTTTTTGTATAAGTGAGAGATTGTTAGGATGTATACTAAAAGCCTAGCTTTTGTATGAAAATCTATATTTTGGAATAAGAATCACATGGTCATTGTTTGCATTTTATATTTAATATATTGTGCATATTGTCCTTTACTTTACATTATAGATAACATGGTGTGTGGTGCCACACAGAAGATCATGTTATCCGTCCCTTATAAAGTATAAGTAGTGGCTCACAACCGAGATAGATTTGGACAAACCATTGGAATGGTTGTAGTGTAATTTGGTGTTAGTCTATCTTGACTATAGAATTACACTAGTACACTTTGTATGTGATAGGGTTGAATGAGCCTTGGCCAAGATGAAAGATGAAGAAGCTACCTGACCTCCTAGCTGTAGGTTGGGACAACCCTCCTTCCCGAGTCCCGGGAACCCTCGAGGGTGACACGCTCGGGAAGGACAGCTGGATATCCCTCTCGGGAGCACCCCGGGAGGGGAGGCCCCGAGAGTAACTTGGCAGCTGGAGTATGTAGTAACCCCGAGATCCCCTTACCGGGGGGGGGGGGTCCCTGTTACATCTGACCTCAGACGCTAACCCCCCTCGAAGTATGGATAAACACCCCCGGCAGAAAAGGTCTTCACGACCCCTGAATCTTGCAACGGGCAGAAGCCAGTAACGGCGCAGACTGTTTCAAAAGGATATCCCATAACCACTGAAAGAGGACGGGGACGTGGAGACGGGGCACCAATCGAGGGGCACTTCCAGGCTGTCGACATCGGTATAAAAGGTAGTCCAACCCCTCCGGTAAAGGGGTTACACTCTCTCATTCTACATACTGTTTTCTCTTTCTCGCTGCCATTATCTTTCGGACAACCTACTAACTTGAGCGTCGGAGTGGACTCCGCCGGACCCCTACCGGCGTGTCCCCTAACGCTTGTGTTAACTTCGCAGGACCCCAAGTTCCTCCTTGGCGTGTTAACTTCCCCGCGGGCAGTACCTCTGCCACTGGCCATCATCGACGACCCCTTCCGGAACAAATTTGGCGCCGTCTGTGGGAAATAGCAAAGCACCTGAAGAAGCATCGATGGCAGGATCGGAGGGACAACCCCTCACCCTCACGCCAGAGGAACTTGACCGCCTGGTGGCTAACGCCATCAAGGAAGCTCTGGAGTAGCACCAAATCGAACAGGCTGCCCCACAACCAGTGGGCCCGGCGAGGGAGGAGATCCCCAGGGTCTCCGCCTCGCATTCTCGAAGACCTGTCCCCCCTGTGGGGCGACAGGACGGAGCGGTCCAAGGCCCTCAGAGAGAATCCCCTGTGTTGGATCGAGTGAATCGATAGAGGGGGGGGGTGAATATCAGAAAGTTTCGGATTTAAGATAGAGAATTTGCACAGCGGAAGATAAAAACAAAACACGCAAACACGGGGATTTTTACTTGGTTCGGAGCCTAGGTTGACTCCTACTCCAAGGCCCACGGTCGTTGACCGTTTTCTGCGGGCAATTCTATAAGTTCGTAAAATGGTTTACAAATCAATATTACAATTACAGTATCGTAAACACAAAATTAAAAGATCGCTCTTTTGTTACCGACGTCCGAGGTAGATTGACTTTTCGGAGCGGAGGAACGTTGTCGGCTCGAGTTGGGAGGTTTCCGGAGCAAAGCGGGGGAGCAGAAGAGCGTCGAAGCATTGAATGGAATTGTTGTTCTGAAGCCTTGGTTCGAGGGTCCTTTTATAGGGCATGGGGGCGCCCCCCACTTGTCATCCGATCCGCCTCGGTCTCGGTCAGCTTCTGATCCCTTTATATTCGGGATCAGCTTTGACCGGGGCACCCGGAGCGCTCAGGGCGCCCGCATTGACCGGGTCAAAGCTTATCCCTTGGCTTCGCTGGCTTCTGGTTCGTAGGCTTGCACTTGGGGGCGCCCGGGAGCAGTGGGGGCGCCCGGGAGCACGGGGGCGCCCCGCCCAGCAGCTGTTCGAAGTCTTCCTTACTTACATTGTTTTGTATGCACCTTGGGGGCGCCCGGGACACTCCGGGCACCCTACTCAGCCACTGCCTCACTCCTTTGATGCTCTCTGTGCTGCAGACACTCGTTCCTTTGGTCGTGCATCCAGGGTTAGTCCAAAACAACATAAAATAATAATGTGTTAGTTTATACAGCCTTAGTTGTCTTGGTTCTGACTTTGGGTCTCCAAAATGGAACCCTAGGACGAACCGACGCCTACTGTTCCCTCGACGGGGAACACATCCTCACCTACTCCACTCGGGAGAATGTACCTGATGCCAACCGCTCCTCTGGTTGGACTTTTGCCTGACGGTCCTTTGCCAGGTCTTAGATACCGAGCTGTCCTTCGCCCGGTGCCTAGCAACCCTTCGCTAGGGCTTCAGTCCCAGGCTGTCCTTCGCCTAGCGCCTAGCAGTCCTTCGCTAGGGCTTTTTACCCTGGCATTCCTTCGCCAGTGCCTAGCAGTCCTTCGCTAGAGCTTTTTACCCTGGCATTCCTTTGCCAGTGCCTAGCAGTCCTTCGCTAGGGCTTTTTACCCTGCACACTAGAGTAACATATTAGATAACAAGTAAGACTTAACTTTTGAACCTTGTTGCCATTATCAAAACACAGGTTTCACTTGGGTGCCTTCTGCACCAACAATCTCCCCCTTTTTGATTTATTGGCAACCCTAGTTCAAAAAGTTAAGTTTAATCAAAGCATGTAAAATTATTTTGTTCCCTCCCCCTGGAAGGACTCTACCCCTAGATTTTTCAAAAATTCATGGGATTCTAAAAATAATTTACTTAGAATTTTTCAACAGAATGATTTTTGCACTTTTGAAAACTTAAGTTTAGGTACTTGGAAATCTTTTGACAACTTAATTTTTAAAAGTACATAGAAGATTTTTGGAAGCATGAGTTTAGAGTACTTAGAAAAATTTTGAAGCCTTAAAGTTTTAAAGTACTCAAAAGTTTTTGAAAGGTTTAACTTAAGTACTTAGTAAGATTAAAACTTAAGTACTTAGTAAGATTTGAAAAAAAAAATTTAGTGAATTTTTGAGAAGCTTAAGTACTTTGAAAATTAAAAGCTTAAGTACTTAGGAAATTTTGAAAAGCTTAAGTACTTACAGAATTTTTGAAAAGCTTAAGTGCTTAGAAAATTTTGAAAAGCTTAAGTACTTAGAAAATTTTGAAAAGCTTAAGTACTTAGAATATTTTGAAAAGCTTAAGTACTTAAAAAATTTGAAAAGCTTAATTAAGTACTTTTTGAATAAAGGATAGATTTTGAAATTTTGAGAGAAAAAAAATTTAAGACACAAAAAAATTTTTAAATAGAAAATTTTAAATTCTCTCCTTTCTTATCTCTCCCCCTTTGCCATATATCAAAAACAGATAAATATAGCAGGAATTAAAATTGCATAAGGGGAATAATTTTCATAAAGAAACAATATTTGCATGATTTTGCTGTACTGAACCAATTCATGATAAGACTTAAACCAAATCAGTTGATTTTCTCTTATAGGGACCTGTCTAACCCAATTAGCTACTCACTAACTGTTATAAGCAGTAGTTTTTGCTAGGGTTAGTCAAGTTAAGTGTTTCTGTTCAAGTTAGATTTTCTAAACTTGACACTTAACTTAATTGCTGTGTAAGTTGTATTTAGTGCCCCAATTACTGCAGATGCACTGACTTAAAGCATCTTGAATTAAGGCAAAGACCTAAGCATCTCAACCCTTTCTAGATTATCAATCAAAAGTACCCTAAGGTGCTTGTGAGATGCTGGCTTCTAAATCTATAGGTGCATGCAGTTCTAGAGTTAGGGCCTAGGCTAAGTCCATTTTTGAAAAAGCCCTAGTTTTGAAAGGGGGTAGTTTTGAAATAAAACTAAGTTGGAAAAGATTTTAAAAAAAAACTGATTTTAAAAACAATAGTTTTTTTTTCAAAATTCTTTTAGAAACTGATTTTTAAAAAGCAAAAAGTAGAGTTAATCTATTCTACAGAGCACAATCCTAACTGTCTTCTTAGTGAGCTGAACTCAGACTCAGGTAAGGGTTTTATGAATATTTCAGCTAAGTTGAATTTTGAGTCTATATGCTTAAGTACTATCTCACCCCTGGCTACATGGTCTCTTACGAAGTGATGTTTAACTTCTATGTGTTTTGTTCTGAAATGTTGGATTGGGTTCTTAGTTAGATTAATTGAACTTATATTGTCAATAAATACTTGAGTTTGGGTGTAGTTGAGCTGGAAGTCCTTAAGAGTGTGCATCATCCATAAAAGTTGTGCTACACACTCTCCTAAGGCTACATACTCAGCTTCAGTTGTGGACAGAGCTACACAGTGTTGTTTTCTGCTGCACCAACTTACTAGACTATTTCCAAACAGTTGGCAGCTTCCACTTGTGCTCTTTCTATCTAATTTACAACCAGCATAGTCAGAATCGAGTATCCTGACAAATTGAAGGTTGAGGTTCTAGGATACCAAATTCCTACATTTAGGGTGCCCTTTACATATCTTAGTATTCTTTTTAGGGCTGCTAAGTGCGTTTTCTTAGCACAGGTTTGGTATCTAGCACATATCCCTACAGCAAAAAGAATGTCTGGTCTGCTGGCTGTAAGGTACAATAGACTACCTATCATACTTCTATATAGTTTGAGGTCTACTGTGTAATGCCCGCTTTTTTTTTTCTTTTTCATAAGCGGCGTTACGTTAACATGCTTAGGGCATGTAAACATCATAAGGCAGCGGAATAACTTTAACTTATACATGCCCTGTTACCATTCTTAACTTAATGACATAGGAACCTTAGCATATTATCTTTGAACTTAAGCATCATATCATATCATGTCATACGTAACGTCATATCATAAGGTTCCATAGGTCATCATTCAGACATAAAAGTAACCAAGGTGAAGTTCTAGCATAAACAGTAAACATAGAGTTCCCTGGGCCAAGTCACTACTACACACATGCGTTCCTGCCCCTCCTGCTGCTCCCTTCATTGTCCCCTTGAATGATCTGCGGTATAAGGAAATAAGACTATAAGCACACAGGCTTAGTAAGATTCTTTCCTACTCACAAAACCATTCATCATTCATCATCTCATAATGAGCACATAAGACATTAACATACTTGGTGCTCTACTTAGAACATAACATCTTACATCACTTATCGTATACATAGCATGGCATGAACATAAACATGGTAAACATTCTAAGCATGGCATAATTCATGTAATAAATCATAAACATCATGAACGTTCTAAGCATGGCATAATTCATAGCATAATTCATAAACATAGTGAACATTCTAAGCATGACATAATTCATGGCATAATTCATAAACATAGTGAACATTCTAAGCATGACATAATTCATGGCATAATTCATAAACATAGTGAACATTCTAAGCATGACATAATTCATGGCATAAATCATAAACATAGTGAACATTCTAAGCATGACATAATTCATGGCATAATTCATAAACATAGTGAACATTCTAAGCATGACATAATTCATGGCCTAATTCATAAACATAGTGAACATTCTTAGCATGACATAATTCATGACATAAATCATAAACATAGTGAACATTCTACCTATCATAACATATGAACATCTTCTTAACATTACCATGGCATGGATCATTCATTCTCATGCATACTTCTTAACATGAAACGTAAACATAAAATCTTATCAACATAGCATAATGCATAACATGAATGGATGCATGAGTGGAATGCATATACATAAGGGATGCTTAACTTTTAAAACATACTTTTAACTTGCTTAAACATAATCATCATAACATCATTTGGGGTCCTCGGCTTGTACCACATACATACATCATAGCGCGCATCCCTAGCAAGTCCGAGGTCGCGAGCCCCAACCTACTAGGGTAAGGACAACATAGTCGGTAGTCCCCAAACCGAGGCGTTCTTAAGGTGCCCATCCCTGTTGCCCAGCTCCGGTAGGGCCAGAACCGTGGACAGCTTCGGTAGTCCAAAACCGGGGCGTTCTTAAGGTGCCCATCCCTTGGACCCATTCTTCGGTCCGGTACAAGCCCATACATAAAGTAAAATACTTTTCATGTGTCATCATTCATATGGCATTCATGGCATCTTTATCATAGCATAACTTGTTACGGCTCGACCCGTCTACCGGCCCATTTACCGATCCTCATGACCGTCGTACCGTCAACCATCGACCGTGCCGTTTTAGCATATTTATGCCTTAAAGACATAAGCATCATCTTTCATTCATCATCATTCATAGCATATTCATTCATTCATCATACTTAACATCATCATTATGCCTTAAAGGCATGAACCTTAACTTCATTCTTCACTTTCATACATGGCATCATTTTCATTCTTAACATGGCATCATTTTCATTCTTAAACATGGCATCATCCTCATTCTCAAACATAAACATAACATACTTAACATGGCATCATTCATATCATGAACCTAACATATCATAGCATCATTTTTATCGTGATCATAACCCTATCATTCTTATCATGGCATCATTCATATCCTGAACATAAACTTATCATACTTATCATGGCAACACATAAACATATACTTGAAGTTAAAGGCTCAACCCTAACCCTTGGGTCCTTGAGGTTGGCCGAAACATATGGGGTCTCTAGGGTACCCCAAAAATTTCCAAAAATTGTATTAAACCTCTAGACATCATGAGAGTACATTAAACATCATGATTGGGATTTTTATCATCATTTTAGACCCTTAAACATGGCGGCCAAAACCCTAGGGTGTCCTAGGGTGCTTGCTTAGGTTCCTTCATGTTGGCCGAAACCCTAGGGTATTCTAGGGTAGTCCAAAAATTCTCAAAAATTATACTTAACCCCTACACATCATAAGGGAACATTAAATAACATTATCAAGATTTTTGGCATAATTATAGACCTGTAAATCATGGTGGCCGAAACCCTTAAACTTAGGGTCTTAGTTTTGTTTCTTTCATGTTAGCCGAAACCCTAGGGTGTCCTAGGGTACTCCAAAAATTCCCAAGAATTATACTTAACCTCTACACATCATAAGGGAACATTAAATAACATTATCATGATTTTTAGCATAATTATAGACCTGTAAATCATGGTGGCCGAAACCCTTAAACTTAAGGTTCTTAGTTTTGTTTCTTTCATGTTGGCCGAAACCCTAGGGTGTCCTAGGGTACTCCAAAAATTCCCAAAAATTATACTTAACCTCTAAACATCATAAGGGAGCATTAAATAGCATTATACAGATTTTTAGCATATTTATAGACCTAAAAATCATGGTGGCCGAAACCCTTAAGCATGAGGGTCTTGGTTTTCTTTCCTTTCAACATCAAATTCGGAAACCAACCACTATATCATACTAAAAATCATAAAAAATCATAGGGAACTATTATACCACAGGTGAGGGAGTCTTAACTTGGGATTTCTTGATTTTTTAGACCTTAAAAGAGAAAGAACTTGTAGAACTCTTGACCCTTGATCCCTCCTTGCCCTTGTACTCTTGTAGAGACTATAGATCTAGGAGATGGAACCTTGGTGGAAGTTTTTCCAAGGGGAAAACCCTCTAGGAGTGGTCGGCTAGAATGAGGGAGGAAGAGAGGAGGAAATGTTGAAAGAAGAGAGAATGAAACTCCCAAACCCCCCTATTTATCATCCATTAAAGAGGTAAATGAAGAGTCTCTCCATGACTCTTCATCATCTTCTTAATCCTAACTTATATCCACTTCATTTCCTCATAGAAATCCCTTGATAGGTGAGTTGGTTAAGGCTTACATGGTTGTACAAAAGGTCCAAGGTTCAATCCTTGGCTCATGCACCTTTATTTTTATTTTATTTTTATTTCATTTATTTTATTATTTTTATTTCCTAAATTCCGAAAATCCCCCTAAAATCACCCATAATTATGCCAATATTCCTAAATAAAATTCTTTTATGTTTATATTAATTTTACCTAATTTATATTAATTTTACCTAATTAATACCCATTTTTGGAGCCCATTTAAAGCTCATTGGTACTTAGTTTTCTCAATTTAAATGAGAAAATATGGATTTTCTAGGCCTAAGTTCTCCTTAATATTTCTAGGTCCCTTGGAAAATTATTTAAACATGCTTAATATTTTAAGAAAATATTAAGAGAATTTTCCGGGTCGTTACATACTGCCTTACCATCAGGGTCACTATCTATTTTTACATTAGTGGTCATGGGGGTACTTATGCTTTTAGAGTTATCCATTTTAAATTTCTTTATTAACTCTTTAGCATATTTGAATTGATGGACGTAGTTTTCATCTCTAGTTTGTTTGATTTGTAGTCCTAGGAAAAAGGTAAGCTCACCAACTAAGCTCATTTCAAATTCATTTTCCATTATCTTGACAAACTCTTTTAGGAAGTTTGTGTTGGTGGATCCAAAGATTATGTCATCTACGTAAATTTGGGCAATAAATATATCTTTTCCTAGGGTTTTAATAAATAAGGTTGAGTCAATTTGTCCTTGTTTAAATTCTTTAGAAGTTAAGTAAGTTGATAAACGTTCGTACCAAGCCCTAGGTGCTTGTTTTAACCTATATAGTGCTTTAGTTAATTTGTAAACGTGGTCAGGTCTGTCTAAGTCCTCAAACCCAGGGGGTTGTCGTACATAAACTTCTTCTTTAATGAATCCATTTAGGAAAGCTGACTTTACATCCATTTGGTATAGCTTAAATCCTTTATGGGATGCAAAGGCTAGCAACATTCTAATGGACTCAAGTCTAGCTACTGGGGCATATGTTTCATCGTAATCTAATCCCTCTACTTGGCTGAATCCCTTAGCTACTAAGCGGGCTTTATTTCTAACTATTTCTCCTTGATCATTTAGTTTATTCCTAAAGACCCACTTAGTGTCAATGATGGATTTGCCTTCAGGTTTAGGCACTAGTTCCCAGACTTGGTTCCTCTCAAATTGGGCTAATTCTTCTTGCGTAGCTATGATCCAATCAGGGTCAGGTAGGGCTTCATCTATAGTTTTGGGTTCAATTTTTGATATCATAGCTACTTGACTAAGGTTTCTATAGGAGGATCTAGTCCTTACTCCTAGAGTTGGATCACCTACAATTTGATCGGTTGGGTGACTAAGTCTGGGTTTCTTGGTTCTTCTAGAACTTGGTTCAGCCTCAGGTCCGGCTGGTCGGTTTGGTTCACTATTGGATTCAACTCTTTAGGTTGGTTGATTTGTTGGTTCGATAATTGGTTCAGTTGACTCATTAGTTGGTTCAATAGTTAGTTCGTTTAAGGGTTCAATTAAAGATTCACTTATTTGTTTATTATTTTCTTGATCAGAATTTGATGAAGTTAGGTCTGGATTATTAGATGTTGAGTTGATTTCTTCATCAAATATTAAGTTTGTTGTTTCTTCAATTTTCTTAGTTTGTTTGTTGTAAACTCTATAGGCTCTACTTGTGGTTGAGTATCCTAGGAAGATACTTGGGTTTGACTTGGACTGAAATTTTCCTAAATAGTCTTTGGTGTTTAGGATATGGACTTTGCATCCAAAAACTCTTAGGTAGTGTAGATTTGGGAGTCTATGGTAGTACAGTTTATAGGGTGTTTTATTGTGTCGCTTGTTAATCAGAACCCTATTTTGGATGTAACAAGCTGTACTAATTGCTTCTGCCCAATATTGGTTTGCTAGGATAAATTCGTTGAGCATAGCCCTAACAGCTTCCTGTAATGTTCTATTCCTTCTTTCGACTATTCCATTTTGTTGGGGGGTTCTAGGACATGAAAATTCATGTAAATACCCATTTACCTTACAGAATTCCTCGAACCGTTGATTTTCAAATTCTCCCCCGTGGTCACTCCTAAGTCTTTTAATTTTAGTATCGTTTTGATTTTCAATTAGTTTGCAGAATTCATTAAATAGGTTTAGGGTTTCATCTTTGGTTTTTAGAAACCTAACCCAGGTGAATCTAGAGTAATCATCAACTATTACTAAGCAGTATCAGTTCCCGCTTAGTGACTTGGCTCCATGTTAATCAAATAGGTCAAGATGCAGGAGCTCAAGTGTGGTTTGAGTTAAATCAGATTGGATTAATTTGTGGTTGGATTTGGTTTGTTTACCTTGATTGCATGATTCACATATTAGGTTTTCATTATTTTTAATTTTGGGGATACCTTTGATTAATCCGAGTTGGGTGATTTTTGAGATAGTTCTCAGATTGGTATGACCTAATCTCCTATGCCAGAGGTTTGATTGTTCTAACTGAGTTAACATACATTTGGGTACTAGGGGTAAGTTTATAGTATATACATTATTTTTCCTAGTGCCCTTAAGCATGATTTCTGAGTCTTGTACATTTCTAATCAGGCAGTTAGAATTGTTGAAGGTGACTATATAACCAGAATCACATAACTGACTTATGCTAAGTAAGTTAAAATTGAAGTTTTCAACCAAAAGAACTTTCTTAATAACAAAGTCAGATTTGAGTTCAATATTACCTGACCCAATTACCTTGAGTGTAGCATTGTTGCCAAATGCCACTGAGCCTATGTTCTTGAACTTGAGTTTGGTGAACTTCAATTTATGTCCAGTCATGTGTCTGGAGCAACCGCTATCCAACATCCATTGGTCCAAATCTTTATGTTCCTACACATAAAGAGTTTTATTGATTTGGATCAAATTATAGTCAGGAATAGCTTAAATTGAGTTTCACTGCCTAGTCTATCTCACCCAAATCTAGGGTTTTCAATCACGTTAGCCTTATAGGTTTTGTGAGACAGGTTTTGATAAGTAAAATTTATTTTGAAAAATTATTATTTATTTTGAAAACCTTGAATTAATTTTTGAAAACAGTTAAGTTTATTTTGAAAGAGAATGTTTGAATCTATACTTAACTGAAAATTTGTGTTAGATTTGAATTTGACAAAAAGTAATTTGAATTTGAAATTCAAAAATTGGCTTCCAGGTCTTGGTGAGGCACTAGGCCTTCTTTGGCCGTAGCCTTATTGGATCATCAACCCTTTCCTTGACAAAGTCGTTTAATGAAGTTTCATTTTCAAAATTAATCTTTGAAAAATTCTGATCTAACTAGTTTGAGTATTGGATCGGTAACTTCGGCTAGTTTCACCAGTCTAAAGAGACGAAGCAAACTTGATCTTATTAGAATTGGTTTCCCTAACGTACTATCATCTCACCTCCACCCAATACTATGTTTTCAAGTTTCAGTTAAGTTTGTTCAGTCCTTATACTAACTATTTCTAAACATGGTAAATTGCAGAAATTTAATTAAACAATCAAACATGCAATTTGCAATCAAGAATTAAATTTTATCTAACAATAAATATAGTTTTCAGTTTGGCTCCCCCTGGACTAAAGCCACGATGATGGTTAGGCAAGATGTGAATCTTATCCTTGGGGATCCAATACTGATTTGATCCAGTCAGTTTGTTCAGGCACAGTTTGGGTACCCATGCCTGAACTTTACTTCTGGACTGATTCAGTACAGCAAAGTAAGATCTTTGTCGGGATTTGGTTCTATAGCCAAGTTCGGATCGATTTAGAACTGATTTCTGCTTTCCAAGAATCATGTCAAGACTCTTGGAACCAGATGTGAATCATTCTAACGCTGATCTAAGATCCTTAACCTGAGTTTTCAGGGAGGAGTTCTCTTTCTCAAGTTTTTCAACTTGAGTAGGAGTTCCTTCTTGAACTTTCTCGGTTAAGGATTTAGAGTCAGCTCCCTCTTTCAGGAGTTTTACTTCCTGTCGGAGGGATTCGACTCGGAGTTTGGCTTTCGCCAAATCTCGAGAAAGATAAGATATAAGTTCGTTTAATTGACTTCTATTGAAACCACTTACCTTGATTTCGTCGTCTTCTGAAAAGGTTAGTCTGCCGTCGTCCTGTTCTGATTCTGACTCGGTCTCGACTTCTTCTAAGGCGGTCAGGGCTAGTAGGTTTGACTGGGGTGCTTCTTCTTCTTCTTTTGAGGAAGATTCGTCCCAGGTTGCTTGGAGAGCTTTCTTTCTTCTTGTCTTCTTGGTCTCCTTTAGGTTTGGACACTCCGTCTTGTAGTGGCCCTTCTTCTTGCACTCGTAGCAAGTCACGTTGGGCTTGTTTTTGTCATTTGTGGGTTCAGCTGGTTCGTCCTTTCTTCGGCTGGTTCTCCGTCTGTTGGTTTGGTTCTTCAATTCTTTATAGTAGCTTCGGGCCAGTCGGACCAGCTTAGGTCGATCTCCTTCTTCGTCTTCTGAGTCTGAGTCTGAGTCAGACTCGGGTTCAGGTTGAGGTTTCTTCTTTGTTGACCTTCCAGTTCTTCCTGCAACAAAGGCAATACCTTTCTCAGCCATATTGCAGTTAGTCTGTTCATGAAGTTCTAATTCGGAAAATAGTTCATCTAGTTTGATTTTTGAGAGATCCCTTGAAACCTAGTATGCATCTACCATAGATGCCCACAAGGTGTTTCTCGGGAAAGCATTTAGAGCATACCTTATTAGGTCACGATTTTCGACCTTGTGACCTATAGTGTGAAGACCGTTCATCAATTCTTGGATTCGTGCGTGGAGCTGGGCTGCCGTTTCGTTGTCGGTCATCTTGATGGTATATAGTTTGTTCAGGAGAAGATCTCTCTTACTGATCCGAGTGTCTGATGTTCCTTCGTGCAGCTCGATCAATTTTGTCCACAGCTCCTTGGCACTGTTAAAGGGGCCCACCCGGTTCAGCTCCTTTTTTGTTAAGCCACATTGAAGGGTCTGAGTCGCCTTTGCATCAGCTTCGATTCTTCGTTTCAGAGCGGTGTCTCACTCTGTGTAGCTTTGAGGAACTCCTTCAGCATTTGTGGGAATTTCCAGTCCGGACTGGATGATAATCCACATGTCCACCTGAGTTTTCAGGTGGACTTCCATTCGACTTTTCCAGTAGGAAAAGTCTTCTCCACTGAAAAGTGGAGGTCTGGCGGTGCTGAATCCTTCTTGCATGACCATTTAATCTGAAAAAGATAACTAACAAAAAAAATCTCCCAAGACTTGGTCTTGGATTAGTAGTGCGGGATAAGGAAAATAAAATAACGAGGGGTGTTGCACCAACCTCGATTAATGAAAAGAAAAAAAATTCGAACGAAGGTTTTAGAAGAAATTCGAACGAGAAAAAAAAATCCGAAAATTTTCAAACTGGTGGTTGCACCAAATTTGAACTTCCCCGCTCTGATACCACTTGTTGGATCGAGAGAACCGATAGAGGGGGGGTGAATATCAGAAAGCGTTCGGATTTAAGATAGAGAATTTGCACAGCGGAAGATAAAAACAAAACACGCAAACACGGGGATTTTTACTTGGTTTGGAGCCTAGGTCGACTCCTACTCCAAGGCCCACGGTCGTTGACCGTTTTCTGCGGGCAATTCTATAAGTTCGCAAAATGGTTTACAAATCAATATTAGAATTACAGTATCGTAAACACAAAATTAAAAGATCGCTATTTTGTTACCGACATCCGAGGTAGATTGACTTTTCAGAGCGGAGGGACGTCGTCGGCTCGAGTTGGGAGGTTTCCGGAGCAAAGCGCGGGAGCAGAAGAGCGTCGAAGCGTTGAATGGAATTGTTGTTCTGAAGCCTTGGTTCGAGGGTCCTTTTATAGGGCATGGGGGCGCCCGGGACGTCGGGGGCGCCCCCCCACGTGTCATCCGATCCGCCTCGGTCTCGGTCAGCTTCTGATCCCTTTATATTTGGGATCAGCTTTGACCGGGGCGCCCGGAGCGCTCGGGGCGCCCGCATTGACCGGGTCAAAGCTTATCCCTTGGCTTCGCTGGCTTCTGGTTCGTAGGCTTGCACTTGGGGGAGCCCGGGACGTTGGGGGCACCCGGGAGCAGTGGGGGCGCCCGGGAGCACGGGGGCGCCCCGTCCAGCAGCTGTTCGAAGCCTTCCTTACTTACATTGTTTTGTATGCACCTTGGGGGCGATCGGGACACTCCGGGCGCCCTACTCAGCCACTGCCTCACTCCTTTGAGGCTCTCTGAGCTGCAGACACTCGTTCCTTTTGTCCTGCATCCAGGGTTAGTCCAAAACAACATAAAATAATAATGTGTTAGTTTATACAGCCTTAGCTGTCTTGATTCTGACTTTGGGTCTCCAAAATGGAACCCTAGGTTGAACCGACGCCTACTGTTCCCTCAACGGGGAACGCGTCCTCATCTACTCCACTCGGGAGAATGTACCTGATGCCAACCGCTCCTCTGGTTGGACTTTTGCCTGAAGGTCCTTTGCCAGGTCTTAGATACCGAGCTATCCTTCGCCCGGTGCCTAGCAACCCTTCGCTAGAGCTTCAGTCCCAGGCTGTCCTTCGCCTGGCGCCTAGCAGTCCTTCGCTAGGACATTTTACCCTGGCATTCCTTCGCCAGTGCTTAGCAGTCCTTCGCTAGGGCTTTTTACCCTGGCATTCCTTCGCCAGTGCCTAGCAGCCCTTCGCTAAGGCTTTTTACCCTGCACACTAGAGTAACATATTAGATAACAAGTAAGACTTAACTTTTGAACCCTGTTGCCATTATCAAAACACAGGTTTGACTTGGGTGCCTTCTGCACCAACACCCTGGAGATGGGGAGAAGGCCCATTCGGTGGCCTCCAGTGGTCAGAAGCATGAAGAGGGACCGGGGAAGAGGGATGGACCCAAGATCTCTCAGAAGACTCTCTCTACCCATTTCTCGTCCGAGATTGTCGAGGATCCCATGCCGAAGCAGTTCCGCGGGCCAAGGATCCCTGAGTATGATGGGAAGACAGATCCAGAGTATCACATCTGTAAATTCGTGAATACGACACTTCTGCACCAGTATATTGACAGGGTGAAGTGCTGGGTGTTTTTGAACACTTTGTTTGGAGCATCTCAGCGGTGGTTCCAGAGGTTGCCACAGGGTTCCATCAACTCCTTCACGGAGTTCAAGACAATATTCCTCCATCATTTCATGAGTAGCCGGTGCTACCAGAAGACAACACTTAACTTGTTTGCTCTCAAGCAAGAGCCTAAGGAACCGCTCAAGGAGTACATACAAAGGTTCAACCAGGTGGCGCAGAACGTACCCAGCGCGACATCGGAGATACTCGTCAGCGCTTGCACCCAAGGGCTCGCTGAAGGGGACTTCTTTCGGTCCTTGGTAAGGAAGCCCCCCGTCAGCTTTGACGATTTGCTGGGACGCTCAGTCAAGCATGTCAATGTAGAGGAAGTACAGTACGCCCGGCGCAAGGATCCAGTTGGAGCCCCTCCTCCGGCAGCCCCTCGGTCAGACAGGAGGGAGCCCTCGGCTCCGGCGCTGGGAAAAGACTTGCTGCTCGGGAAGGATCACTGGACCGGTCGGCGTCGGCTGGTGGAGATGGTAGACACCGGGTAGCCGGAGTCATTGCCCAAGTACTGCAATTATGATGGCAGTTCGACTCACTCCACAGAAGAATGTCATGCCTTGAAGAAGAAGTTCACTGAGGAAGTAGACACCAAACCTCGGAGAAAATGGAACAAGTCGGGGTATCACCAAAGGTCGCCACGGCGAAGCTTTTCTCCTTGGCGATGGCCTGCAGGGGAGAACGAAGTCTGATCGCGGTCCCGATCGCGATCCAGAGGTAGGAGCCGGGGGCCCGCACCCTGAAGATCCTCTCCTTGGAGAGAGATCCCCAAAATGGAAAAGACCTTATACGGGGCCCCCCTTCGGGCCATGTGGGGGTCATCTTCGGAGGACCTACCGGGGGGGGGGGGGGGGGACTCTAATCGAGCCCGGAAGTCGTACACCCGGCAGTTGGAAAACTACTCCATCGGGACAAGCCGAAGTCAAGTGTCGGGCCCTATAATCTCGTTTAGGCCATCCGACCTCGAAGAAGTAGAAGCTCCCCATGAGGACGCCATAGTGATCGTGGCTCGCATCGCCAATTATGACGTGAAGCGAATCTTCATAGACACGGGGAGTTCCGTGAATATTTTGTACAAAGCAGCTTGGGAACAGATGCAGATAGACGAGGATGAACTGCTCCCGGTCTCGACTCCACTGTTCGGCTTCACGGGGTATCGAGTACAGCCGCTGGGCCAAATTACCTTGTCACTCTCGTTGGGCAACGACAGGCTCGAGAGAACCCGGATGACTCCTTTCCTAGTCGTGGACGTGCCCTCCTCCTACAATGTCATCCTGGGCCACCCAGCACTCAGTACTTTCCAGGCTATAGTTTCTATTTACCACCAGAAGATTATGTTCCCGGTGGGCGACCAGGTGGTGGATGTTCGAGGAGACCAGCTGGTGTCCCGACGGTGTTACAGTGGAGAGGTCAGAACAGAGTCTCGGAAGAACCCGAAGGGCCAGGAGGACTAGTTGCAGAGGAAAGGTAGAAACGCAGGAGGTCCCGGTCCGGCTGCGGTCTCGGACCCCACTGGCCTTAATAAGATTTGTAATTTGCTTAGAACAACTGTCTATGTCTCTCTGTGTTCTTGCAGCAAAATCAAGTAATAAAATGGGATGCTTCTTTCAAAATGACAAATGTACTACTAAGGAAGTCAAAAACCCTAACGCCCCGCAGTGCATCCTATGCCCGGGGTACTTAGGCTTGGTCTGGGGCATACGCGCCCGACCAAGTAACCAAAACCCTAATGCCCCGCGGTGCAGCCTATGCCCAGGGTACTTAGGCTTGGTCTGGGACATACGCGCCCGACCAAGTAACCAAAACCCTAATGCCCCGCGGTGCAGCCTATGCCCAGGGTACTTAGGCTTGGTCTGGGACATACGCGCCCGACCAAGTAACCAAAACCCTAATGCCCCGCGGTGCAGCCTATGCCCGGGGTACTTAGGCTTGGTCTGGGACATACGCGCCCGGCCAAGTAACCAAAACCCTAATGCCCCGCGGTGCAGCCTATGCCCGGGGTACATAGGCTTAGTCTGGGACATACGTGCCTGACCAAGTAACCAAAATCCTCATGCCCCGCGGTGCAGCTTACGCCCGGGGTACTTAGGCTTGGTCTGGGGCATACGCGCCCGACCAAGTAACCAAAACTCTAATGACCCGCGGTGCAGCTTATGCCCGGGGTACTTAGGCTTGGTCTGGGACATACGCTCTCGACCAAGTAACCAAAACCCTAATGCCCCGTGGTACAACCTATGCCCAGGGTACTTAGGTTTGGTCTGGGACATACGCGCCCGACCAAGTAACCAAAACCCTAATGCCCCACGATGCATCCTATGCCCGGGGTACTTAGGCTTGGTCTGGGACATATGGGCCCGACCAATTAACCAAAACCCTAATGCCCCGCGGTGCAGCCTATGCCCGGGGCACTTAGGCTTGGTCTGGTCATACGCGCCCGACCAAGTAACCAAAACCCTAATACCCCGCGGTGCAGCTTATGCCCAGGGTACTTAGGCTTGGTCTGGGACATACGCGCCCGGCCAAGTAACCAAAACCCTAATGCCCCACGGTACAACCCATGCCCGGGGTACTTATGCTTGGTCTGGGACATACACTCCTGACCAAGTAACCAAAACCCTAATGCACCGCGATGCAGCCTATACCCGGGGTACTTAGGCTTGGTCTAGGACATACGCGCTCGACCAAGTAAACCCAGACTCTACTACTCTGCTACACGGGGAACTTAACCGGTTCCAAAGCAGGAACATATATGGCGTACCCAACTGAAGGATCGTCTAGGCGTGCTAGAGAGGGGGGGGGGGTGAATAGCACTTTTTCGGATTGGATCTCTATAAATTTGTTAGCGCAGCGGAAATAATATGCAACTGAAAATAATTACAATGCCCTCAAATCAATCTGGGTCGTCCATTGTTAAGTATTTAATCAAAAATTTTCCACACTTCCTCCTCGTCGCGTCTCCGCCGCAAGCTTCGATGTTCTTCGTTTGTTCTTCACTTTCTTCAGTAGATTCTTCAATCCAAGGTGCGCGACCCCTCAATTCTTCTATTAGATCGAGTGCTAGGTCATTGGGAAGGTTTCTTGGTGAAGTTCCAGCTCCGAATTGGCCAAAAATAGAGCCGAGTGAGGGTTTCCTCGGTTCTGCCATCGATTGCTTCGATTTTGATTTTGTTCAATCCGTCATCCATCCGAGCTATCTGGAGGGGTTCCCTGGAGTGCTTGGTTCATCCCCACACCATCCGCACGATTGGACAAGGCGAGATTGAGGAAATCGATTGGGAATTCAGCTTGGTTCAAAGTGTGAGCTGGATTTGAATCGCAGAGGCTATTTTCAATTGATTTGCTGAGCTTAGGGGTTCGAGGCCAGCCCTTGCGTGATGAACAAGGAGTACTTGAGCTAGGGAGTGATTGAGGATTAGTTTTCATAGAGAATTTTCAGTTTCTTAGCTGTAATTTCATTTCTGAATGTTGTTTCATTTCTGAATTTTCTGTATCAGCTGTAGTTAACTTTCCGAATTGCTTTCTGCTTTAATTAGTGTTAATTTCTGTAACGTCCGCTTTTTTTTACATAAAGCGGCGTTACGTTAACATCCTTAGGGCATGTAGACATCATAAGGCAGCGGAATAACTTTAACTTATACATGCCCTACTAACATTCTTAACATAATGACATGGGAACCTTGACATATTGACTTCAAACTTAAGCATCACATCATATCATACTTAACATCACATCATAGAGTTCCATAAGTCATTATTAAAGCATATAAGTAACCAAAGTAAGGTTCTAACATAGACGGTCAACATATGGTTTCCTGGGCCAAGTCACTACCACACACATGCATTCTTGCCCTCCTGCTGCTTCCATCATTATCCCCTTGAATGATCTGCGGTATAAGGAAATAAGACTATAAGCACACAGGCTTAGTAAGACTCTTTCCTACTCACAAAAACCATTCATCATCTCATAACAAGCACATGAATCATTAACATACTTGGTGCTCTACTTAGAACATAACATCTTGGATCACTTATCAAATACATAGCATGACATGAACATAAACATAAGTGAACATTCTTAAGCATGACATGATACATGGCATAGACATAAACATAGTAAACATTCTTAAGCATGACATGATACATGGCATAGACATAAACATAGTAAACATTCTTAAGCATGGCATGATACATGGCATAAACATAAACATAGTAAACATTCTAAGCATGGCATGATACATGACATAAACATAAACATAGCATGGCATGAACATAAACATAAGTGAACATTCTTAAGCATGGCATGATACATGGCATAAACATAAACATAGTAAACATTCTTAAGCATGGCATGATACGTGGCATAGACATAAACATAGTAAACATTCTAAGCATGGCATGATACATGGCATAAATATAAACATAGTAAACATTCTAAGCATTCTTGACATGGCATACTACATGGTATAAACATGTCTATAAGGTGTAAACCAACTTGTATGGCCTAAACATAGACATACTTCCTATCATAGCTTGTGAATATCTTCTTAACATAATCATGACATAGATCATTTAATCTCATGCATCTTTCTTAACATGAAGCGTAAGCATAAAATCTTATTAGCATAGCATAATGCATAACATGAATGAATGTATGAGTGGAATGCATATACATAAGGATGCTTAACTTTTAAAAACATACTTTTAAATGCTTAAATATAATCATCATATCATTGGGCCCTGGCTTGTACCCCATACATACATCATAAGCGCGCATCCCTAAGTAAATACGAGGTAGCTAGCCTCGACCTACTAGGGTAAGGACAGCATAGTCGGTAGTCCCCGAACCGAGGCGTTCTTAAGGTGCCCATCCCTGTTGCACAGCTTCGGTAGTGCCAAAACCGTGGATAGCATAGTCGGTAGTCCAGAACCGGGGCGTTCTTAAGGTGCCCATCCCTTGGACCCATACTTCGGTCCGGTACAAGCCCATTCATAAAGTAAAATACTTTACATGCTTCATCATTCATAAGACATTCATGACATCTTTAACATAGCATAACTTGTTACGGCTCGGCCCGTCTACCGGCCCATTTACCGGTCCTCACGACCGTCGTACCGTCGACCATCGACCATGCCGTTTAGCATATTTATGCCTTAAAGACATAAGCATCATCTTTCATTCATAACATGGCATGCATCTTCTTTCGTAAAAACATGGCATGCATCATCATTCATAAAACATGGCATGCATCATCCTTCGTAAAACATGACATACATCATTCTTATCATGAACATAAACATAACATACTTATCATGGCATCATTCTTATCATGAACATGAACAGGACATACCTATCATGACATCATTCTTAACGTGAATATAAACCTAACATACTTATCGTGACATCATTCTTATCATGAACATAAACCTAACATACTTATCGTGGCATCATTCTTATCTTGAACATAAACCTAACATACTTATCATGACATCATTCATATCATGAGCATACACAATAACATAGCATGGTTCTTAACATAACATGAGCATATAACATAGCATGGTTCTCTACATAACATAAGCATACATAGGTAGGACTTCCATAAACATGCTACCTACCATCCAAGTGCATGGCATAAAACATAAGACATTCATAAATAACCCTATTAAGCATGGCATCCAAATCATAACCATACAAACATAAAACATGGTGCTTGAGGTTAGGGTTATTGGTAACATGATTTCTATCACATGCTTGAACCTACATATATGTATATACACTTCATGGTAAGCATAAACCATCATTCTTTGAACCCTAACTCCACCCCAAACCCTAGATACATGGCTGGGCCGAACCCTATAGGGAGGAGTTTCATCAATTCCATAAACATGTAAGATAACATAAGGTAAAGGAACAACCATACATCATCTATGAGTCCATAGGACGCCATTGGGGCTCATGATTAGGGTTAATCCTAACCTTTAGGTCCCCTTCCTAGGGCTGGCCGAAACCTAATAAGACATGGGTGCATGGAAAAATTCCATTAACATCCCCAATCAACCATTAAACATTCACCATACCATACCATAGGGTCATTAGGGCCCTTACTTGAGGTAAGCCCCTAACCCTTGGCCCTAGGCTCTTCTTGGCCGAACCCCATAAGGTCACAAAACCTTGTAAAAATTTCACATAAATCACTTCCTCCTCCCTTTGTACCATAAGGGTACACAAGATACATGAGTGAAGGGTTAAATCCAACTCTAGCCATGAAAATCCCTATAATGGTACCCCACCCTAAGGGGGTCTTAGGGTACTCCAAAAATTCCCATAAATTATATTTATTTCCTAAACATCATGAGAACACCTTAGAAAGCATAATCAAGATTTTTAACATCATCATGGACCCCAAAACCTTGGTGGCCGAAAGTCATAAGGGTCTAAACATGCTTTTTCTCAACATCAAAAGCCAACATCAAACCTTATATTATGCTAAAAATCATGAAAATCATAAGGAACTATTATACCACAGGTGAGGGAGTCTTACCTTGGTTGATCTTGATTATAAACCTTAGATTTGAGAGAAGGATGGATGGCTTGTTGCCTCTTGACCACCCTTAGCCTTTGTACTCTTGTGAAAACCTTAGATCTTGGAGATGAAGCCTTGGTGGAACTTTTTCCAAGGGAGAATCCCCTCATGGGGTTTCGGCTAGGATGAAGAAGGAGGAAGAAAGAAACTCCCATTCCCCCTCTTTATAACACATTAAGGAGGGTAAGTGAAGAGTCATGGTGTCTCTTCATATTCCCTTAAGCCTTAACCAAACACCATTTCATTCCCTCATAATATTCCCTTGCTAGGTGAGTTGGTTAGAGCATGCATGATTGTACAAGAGGTCCAAGGTTCAATCCTTGGTCTATGCACCTTATTTTTATTTTATTTTTCCTTTTAATTTCTATTATTTTCCCCAAAATTCCGAAAATCCTCTAAAAATTCCCCCATAATTATGTTAATATTTCTCATTAAAATCCCTTTATATTTCTATAAATTTTTATCTAAAATTCACCAATAATCATGGTACTAGAAAGCCCATATAAGGCCCATTAGTGCCTATTTTCCAATTTAAATAGGGAACCATGCTAAAACTCATCCATAATCATACTAATATTCCTAATTAAAATCTATTTATATTTATATTAAATTCTACCTTAAATCCACTAATAATCATGGTACTAGAATAGCCCATATAAGGCCCATTAGTACTTAGTTTCTCAATTTACATGAGAAAAATCATGGATTTCTAGGCTAAGGTTCGTACTAATATCTCTAGGTCCCTCGGAAAATTATCTAGACATGATCAATATTTTGAAGAAAATATTGAGTGAATTTTCCGGGTCGTTACAATCCCCCATACCTCGTGAATGTTCGTCCTCGAACTTAGAATAGCTCCGGGTACTTGCGTCTCATCTCGTCCTCGCGTTCCCAAGTAGCTTCCTCGAACCTTTGACTTTGCCATCGGACCTTGACTAAGGGTACCTTCTTGCTCTATTTTACTCACATGTATCGTTCCTGATATATACTATCTGTTACATTATGTTATCATTACATACTAATTCCGGTACTCAACATTCATCTTGTAAAATTAATGGCAAAGTCTCATCGAAGCTTTCAACTTACCTTTCACTGAAATGACACATTGACATTGCTTTTAACTTAACCTACTTCTATAATGGTTATTTATTTATCTCAAAGTTTCCACTAACAAACTACAACTATTGTATATACTATCTTTTATTAGGACACGACAAGAATTCTAATTATACTTCACTTACTAATAAATTATATTAAATATTCATTGCCTAACTCTACCCATCATAATCTCAAAGAAAATACCACTTACACTTGTAAAAAAAGACGATTTGGAATATTCATTTCATTGTTTTCGCTCAATCCAAATTACTTTACTGTCCATTCTTTACTGTTCTCATGAACTGTTAGTATCTTAATTGAACTACATATTATACTAAACTTCTAACTTTCTATTCTATCTTTCCATAGTCTTCTTTCACGTATCCAAATACCTTTTCTCATTTATCAGCCATGTTTTCTCCACTCTGATCGCAAAAATCACATTCTTATGATCTCCATATCTTACTCCTCTATCAAGAATTTATAAAATATTCCTATATCGATCTTTTCCAAAATCTATACCTTATTAGATCGTTCCACCTAGTAAGTTTGCTGAAAAAGAAGCTCTTACTACATTCTTGCCTTTGATAACACTAACCTCTAGTTCCTTCATACAGAGTTACAGCTAGGGTCCTATTCGCTGATCTCTATCACGCCTTCTTTTGCATATCTAGTTCTTACTCTCTTTCTTTCCTATATCAAGAATATTACCCTATGGCTACTACTATATATATATCTGCTTGAAAATTCAAATAACTTAACACATTAATCTATTCCTAATAGATATACATCACTAAATCTTCATTTCATAACCACTACAATCTCTTAGAATACCTATACCAAATACTCTACTCCCTTAATACTACAGTTAATAAGTCTCCCCTAATAAAGCACCATCCTTTCTTCACTTCTATGCTCATCACTAAATAGTAACATACACCTTTTATCAGCAGTACAAACTTGCTTTGGTCCACCACTTTTCTTAATTCCAACCAGTCATGACACTCATACAGATAATGTCCTCATTACTTTACACCTTCCTCCTCTCACACCTACTTGCTCAACTTTTCCGATTTACTCCGTTTTGCCACCACTCAATCATTTACTATATTTATTCCACCTGACTGTAGCTACTTAAGTTAAATCTCTACGGGTCACCCTCGCTCTCTATCACTCACATATAAACTACAAGTAAGACTACTATAAGTGATTGCTATTCCTACCCATATATCAATCTTGAAAGTATTTGGTTTCATACAACAAAAAAAAAATTAAAGTAAAGTATCGTTCATAGTTACATATCCTAAAGTACTTTTCATCATAAACATCGTTCATACTTGCATATCTTAAAACCATAAAACATCTTACTACTATAAGATATGTAAAGAGGTACTTACTTGGAAGCTGCAGGAAGAGGGCTTGATGTGTGTGTAGTGAGATGGTTACTGCTCTGATACCAACCTGTAACGCCCGCTTTTTTTTCATAAAGCGGTGTTACGTTAACATCCTTAGGGCATGTAGACATCATAAGGCAGCGGAATAACTTTAACTTATACATGCCCTACTAACATTCTTAATATAATGACATGGGAACTTTGACATATTGACTTCAAACTTAAGCATCACATCATATCATACTTAACATCACATCATAGAGTTCCATAAGTCATTATTAAAGCATATAAGTAACCAAAGTAAGGTTCTAACATAAACGGTCAACATAAGGTTTCCTGGGCCAAGTCACTACCACACACATGCGTTCATGCACTCCTGCTGCTTCCATCATTGTCCCCTTGAATGATCTGCGGTATAAGGAAATAAGACTATAAGCACACAGGCTTAGTAAGACTCTTTCCTACTCACAAAAATCATTCATCATCTCATAACGAGCACATGAATCATTAACATACTTGGTGCTCTACTTAGAACATAACATCTTGGATCACTTATCAAATACATAGCATGGCATGAACATAAACATAAGTGAACATTCTTAAGCATGGCATGATACATGGCATAGACATAAACATAGTAAACATTCTTAAGGATGGCATGATACATGGCATAAACATAAACATAGTAAACATTCTAAGCATAACATGATACATGGCATAAACATAAACATAGCATGGCATGAACATAAACATAAGTGAACATTCTTAAGCATGGCATGATACATGGCATAGACATAAACATAGTAAACATTCTTAAGCATGACATGATACGTGGCAAAGACATAAACATAGTAAACATTCTAAGCATGGCATGATACATGGCATAAACATAAACATAGTAAACATTCTAAGCATTCTTGACATGGCATACTACATGGTATAAACATGTCTATAAGGTGTAAACCAACTTGTATGGTCTAAACATAGACATACTTCCTATCATAGCATGTGAACATCTTCTTAACATAATCATGACATAGATCATTTAATCTCATGCATCTTTCTTAACATGAAGCGTAAGCATAAAATCTTATTAGCATAGCATAATGCATAACATGAATGAATGCATGAGTGGAATGCATATACATAAGGATGCTTAACTTTTAAAAATATACTTTTAAATGCTTAAACATAATCATCATATCATTGGGCCCTGGCTTGTACCCCATACATACATCATAAGCGCGCATCCATAAGTAAATACGAGGTAGCTAGCCTCGACCTACTAGGGTAAGGACAGCATAGTCGGTAGTCCCCAAACCGAGGCGTTCTTAAGGTGCCCATCCCTGTTGCACAGCTTCGGTAGTGCCAGAACCGTGGACAGCATAGTCGGTAGTCCAGAACCGGGGCGTTCTTAAGGTGCCCATCCCTTTGACCCATACTTCGGTCCTGTACAAGCTCATTCATAAACTAAAATACTTTACATGCTTCATCATTCATAAGACATTCATGACATCTTTAACATAGCATAACTTGTTACGGCTCGGCCCGTCTACCGGCCCATTTACCGGTCCTCACGACCGTCGTACCGTCGACCATCGACCGTGCCGTTTAGCATATTTATGCCTTAAAGACATAAGCATCATCTTTCATTCATAACATGGCATGCATCTTCTTTCGTAAAAACATGGCATGCATCATCATTCATAAAACATGGCATGCATCATCCTTCGTAAAACATGGCATACATCATTCTTATCATGAACATAAACATAACATACTTATCATGACATCATTCTTATCATGAACATGAACAGGACATACCTATCATGACATCATTCTTAACGTGAATATAAACCTAACATACTTATCGTGGCATCATTCTTATCATGAACATAAACCTAACATACTTATCGTGGCATCATTCTTATCTTGAACATAAACCTAACATACTTATCATGGCATCATTCATATCATGAGCATACACAATAACATAGCATGGTTCTTAACATAACATGAGCATATAACATAGCATGGTTCTCTACATAACATAAGCATACATAGGTAGGACTTCCATAAACATGCTACCTACTATCCAAGTGTATGGCATAAAACATAAGACATTCATAAATAACCCTATTATGCATGGCATCCAAATCATAACCATATAAACATAAAGCATGGTGCTTGAGGTTAGGGTTATAGGTAATATGATTTCTACCACATGCTTGAACCTACATATATGTATATATACTTCATGGTAATCATAAACCATCATTCTTTGAACCCTAACTCCACCCCAAACCCTAGATACATGGCTGGGACGAACCCTATAGGGAGGAGTTTCATCAATTCCATAAACATGTAAGATAGCATAAGGTAAAGGAACAACCATACATCATCTATGAGTCCATAGGATGCCATTGGGGCTCATGATTAGGGTTAACCCTAACCTTTAGGTCCCCTTCCTAGGGCTGGCCGAAACCTAATAAGACATGGGTGCATGGAAAAATTCCATTAACATCCCCAATCAACCATTAAACATTCACCATACCATACCATAGGGTCATTAGGGCCCTTACTTGAGGTAAGCCCCTAACCCTTGGCCCTAGGCTCTTCTTGGCCGAACCCCATAAGGTCACAAAACCTTGTAAAAATTTCACATAAATCCCTTCCTCCTCCCTTTGTACCATAAGGGTACACAAGATACATGAGTGAAGGGTTAAATCCAACTCTAGCCATGAAAATCCCTATAATGGTACCCCACCCTAAGGGGGTCTTAGGGTACTCCAAAAATTCCCATAAATTATATTTATTTCCTAAACATCATGAGAATACCTTAGAAAGCATAATCAAGATTTTTAACATCATCATGGACCCCAAAACCTTGGTGGCCGAAAGTCATAAGGGTCTAAACATGCTTTTTCTCAACATCAAAACCCAACATCAAACCTTATATTATGCTAAAAATCATGAAAATCATAAGGAACTATTATACCACAGGTGAGGGAGTCTTAACTTGGTTGATCTTGATTATAAACCTTAGATTTGAGAGAAGGATGGAAGTCTTGTTGCCTCTTGACTACCCTTAGCCTTTGTACCCTTGTGAAAACCTTAGATCTTGGAGATGAAGCCTTGGTGGAACTTTTTCCAAGGGAGAATCCCCTCATGGGGTTTCGGCTAGGATGAAGAAGGAGGAAGAAAGAAACTCCCATTCCCCTTCTTTATAACACATTAAGGAGGGTAAGTGAAGAGTCATGGTGTCTCTTCGTCTTCCCTTAAGCCTTAACCAAACGCCATTTCATTCCCTCATAATATTCCCTTGCTAGGTGAGTTGGTTAGAGCATGCATGGTTGTACAAGAGGTCCAAGGTTCAATCCTTGGTCTATGCACCTTATTTTTATTTTATTTTTCCTTTTAATTTCTATTATTTTCCCCAAAATTCCAAAAATCCTCTAAAAATTCCCCCATAATTATGTTAATATTTCTCATTAAAATCCCTTTATATTTCTATAAATTTTTACCTAAAATTCACCAATAATCATAGTACTAGAAAGCCCATATAAGGCCCATTAGTGCCTATTTTCCAATTTAAATAGGGAACCATGCTAAAACTCATCCATAATCATACTAATATTCCTAATTAAAATCCATTTATATTTATATTAAATTCTACCTAAAATCCACTAATAATCATGGTACTAGAAAAGCCCATATAAGACCCATTAGTACTTAGTTTCTCAATTTACATGAGAGAAATCATGGATTTCTAGGTTAAGGTTCGTACTAATATCTCTAGGTCCCTCGGAAAATTATCTAGACATGATCAATATTTTGATGAAAATATTGAGAGAATTTTCCGGGTCGTTACAATTTCTGCACTTGTAGTAGTTAGATTGCTTGTTAGTGAACTCTTAGATTTAATTCCAGTTTTGTTCAGTTTTTCCCTGTTGCGTATCAAGTTGTTCAGTTGCGTATTAGCTTTCTTTTCTGCCAATTCAGCTTAGTTTTTGAATTTCTTCAACTTATTTCCTATTCAGTTCATGTTTAGTTTAATTCCTGCAATTGAAGACCAATTTAGTGTGTGAACTTAGTTGATGCAAGTTTGTTTCATAGTTAGTTTCATTTCTGAATTTTCTTTTGATCAGCTTGAGTTAATTCTGCGTATCAAACCCCATTTCTGATGTTTCAATCTTATTTTGGCAAGTATTGGTCAACAGGTTCTGATTTGTGTGTTAGTAAACCTTAGTTCTTCGAGATCACTTCTGAAACATTTTGTTTTGTGCTTTTAAATTTGAGTTTGATTGCTGTTTCTGCATTCGAAATTGTCTGAATTGATCTGCGAGGGTTTTGAATCTGAATTTCTGCATTCATATCTTCATTCGGTGACTTTGAATCAATCAGTTCATTCCCTACGTACCAAGTGAGCTTAGTTGTTATCTTTTAAACTCCTTTTGAAGATTGTTTCAATTTGCATGGCAATTGATTTCGAGTTCTGAATTTGTTTCCCAAGGCTGCGAATTAGCTTGTGTATCAGTCGGTGCAGCAATTCTGTTCTGCCTGCCAGTTTATTTCTGATGTTGCAGCTCCTTCAAATTTAGTTTCTGTTCAGTTTTGATGATCTGAATTAGAGACATCAATTAGTGTGATAATGCATTGGATCTAAATTTGTTTTGCATTTAGATTTATATCTGCATTTCTGCTCAGTTGTTCTTGTAGCAGTTTCTGCAAATTCTTGACAGCCTCCTTCAGTTTCAGATTAATTGCTGTAACACTTAGTCTAGCACTTCTGAATTTTGTGTCAAGCAAACATAGTATTTTCTGAACTTTATCTGAAGATTAGATTGAAGTATACGAATCCATTTGCTTTGTTTGTTTTGCACACAGTTATGCTGAATTTTTGCACACAGTTTTTGCCTTCTTGCGTTTCAATTCTGCAACTTTGTATCAGCTGGAATTTTGGCACTGATTGGTGATAAGTTAAATGCAACTTCAAAGCGGGCTATTGTGTTTAAAAGAGATTATTTTTCATCTACATTGTTTCTGAACTCCAAGTCTCAATTCTGCATATTAGTTTGTAATAGCTTGCATTGTGAATCAAGTGAAGTTTCACCTTGACTTTATATAAGTTTGGTTATAGATTGCTTAACAGTTGGTTGTTTGAGTTTTAGTTTTTGAGATTGAACATGATCTTTAGTGTGTTCATTTCATTCGCTATTAGTTTCATGCTCCAATTTTGCAAATCTACCTTGGCTTGATTAAGTTCTTAATTGGTTGAGTTCATGGATTGCCATTACTTTGTTTAAGTTTGCTGGGTTAAGTTTCTTCCTTTTCTTTGCGCTTTCATTTCTATTTGCAATCCAATCCCACATTTTATTTGAAACCCCAAAAAATATCAACGACACATAAATACAAGCTCGAATCACACAACATCAACTAGCCCTAGGAAAAATACGACCTGTGGCCCCTTTACTACGCTTTTATTCTTTGATTGCAAAAAGGGTTTCCAGCATACACACATCTAAATTTTGAGACCCACACTTTCGTGACAACCTATTCTGAGGGCATCAAAAATTTTGGTGCCGTTGCCGGGGAAGATCAGTCATTGGGTACACCAAGGATCCACGCCGCGAGCACCACTTTCACTATCGAAAACTCTCCTTGAGGTGGAGAAACCTTTACAGTCGATCTTCCTCTTTTCAGAATACAGTAGAATACAAGAGAGGAAGTGGAAAACACTCTTCAGACGAGCAGCACTTCGACA
Source organism: Boesenbergia rotunda (assembly GCA_024364735.1). Taxonomy (NCBI): domain Eukaryota; kingdom Viridiplantae; phylum Streptophyta; class Magnoliopsida; order Zingiberales; family Zingiberaceae; genus Boesenbergia; species Boesenbergia rotunda. The sequence goes on along the minus strand of JAGFNQ010002255.1, from coordinate 110,186 downwards.
CTGTACGGAACCGTACCTTGCTTATGTAAAAAAGGTGCTCCTTTTATAGGTGAACAGGACAAACTCGCAGTCTGTCCAGCCCCGCACTAATCGACTGCCCCAAGGGCAGTCGACTGGTCTAGCATTAATTGCTAGCCAACGGCTAGTTTTCGGGGTATACCAGTCGACTGCCCCATGGGCAGTCGACTGGTCCGAGGCCGAAAACTTTCTGTGGGTTTTGGCAGTCGACTGCCCCATGGCCAGTCGACTGCCCCATGGCCAGTCGACTGCCCTGCCTCTCAGCTCAGCTCCAGCCACTCCGGACCTTCGCCTTCGCGTATGCCTTCAGGTCTGCTCCCTTGACTTGCCTCTTGAAGTTCTCTTCCTCTGGCTATCGTCCCTCGGATGCGCACACAAGCCTTCCCTTGGCTTGCCTCCATGCCACCCTTCACGTGTGCCCTTGAAGTCCACTTCCCGATTGCCCTTGGAGCTCTCCTCCCTCGGCTCTTGTCCCTCGGATATGTCCAACATGTGTGATTCTCCAAGCCCTGCAAACTCAATCACACACATCAAATACAACATAACACTCTAACCTTAAACATATTCAACCACACACATCAAAACCATGATCTTCCAATCATTTAAGGGCTTATTGCCTCAACAATCTCCTCCTTTTTGATGCGTGGCAATATGTTTAAGTTAGAGATAAATAACAGCCACAATAACAATAGCAAAAGATAGCAATTGAAAAAGCATGAGACATAGTAACCCTAAGAGGTAACCTCCCCCTTAACCTATGTCTTCTCCCCATTTTCAATTCCAATCATAATCTAAGTTAAGTTTCCACTTAACACTCAACAATCTTAAAAATGTAAGACATATCAGAACCTAAGAGGTAACCTCCCCCTTAATCCATGTCTTCTCCCCATTTTTAATCATTCAAGGTTTAAGTGAGAAGGAAAACTTTAAACCATCCCTTTCAAGTTAAAATTCTAACTTAAACCACCCATTCTCCCCCTTTGTCACCATCAAAATAATTGCCTCAAGCAACCCAAACCTAGGGCATCAAAAGTGAGAATAATGAATTTCTAAAATTTCTCACAGCAGCTAAAACACACACGTGCCAGTCGACTGCCCATGGGGCAGTCGACTGATACGCTATCAGTTTCATTTTTTCAGGTTTTCTGCCGAATTTCAGAAACCTCTAGAAAAATCAGAAAAATTCCAAAAATTGTAAAATTTTGCAAACATGTTTGAAATGATATACTTTATCAGGGAACAATATTAGTCCATATAAAATTTCAAGCATGCATGACTTTTGATAAAAATCCAAAAACCTTGAAAACCACTACATTTTGTATCACCTTTCAATCCAATTTTGCAATTATGTAACTTTCAAAAGCATGGCAAAGTATATAAAGCATAAAATGGTTTTCAAAGGTTTAAAATGTCCAACTATGATCTTTGGGCAAAGTGTCCATTGATTAAACACTTGCCTTCCTCATAGTAGGTCTAGTTTTCATATTTCGATACTTCTAATGGTCCAACAATGTGCCACAAGCACAAGTGAGCCAAATGTATCATCCTAATGGATCAAGCACCCTTTTTCAAAGCTAATATCTCCAAGTTCATCCTAAACTTCCATAAAACACATTCCAATGCCTCTTCTTAAGGATGTAAACTCCGATTCGGGATGAGGCTTGGTAAAGATGTCGGCTAGGTTTGACTTTGATTCAACATAGTGCAGTTCTATGTCTCCCCTTGCCACATGGTCTCTAATGAAGTGATGTTTCACTTCAATATGTTTTGTCCTAGAATGGTGAACCGGATTTTTGGTCAAATTGATTGTACTTACATTATCACACAAGACTTTGACCTTTGTGTAATGTAACTCATAATCTTCTAAGGTGTGCATGATCTAAAGGAGTTGGGAAGCACACCCACCAATTGCCACATATTCTGCTTCCGTTGTTGATAGGCCAACACATGGTTGTTTCCTACTACTTCAACTAACTAAGGAAGACCCAAGGAATTGACACCCTCCACTAGTGCACTTTTTATCTAGCTTACAACCCGCATAATCAGAGTCGGTGTATCCAATTAGATCAACATTAGGGGTTCTAGGATACCAAAGTCTGACATTGAGGGTACCTTTCACATATCTTATGATCCTCTTAACTACAACCAAATGGGAATCTTAGGCACAAGATTGGTACCTAGCACACATACCTACCGCAAAAAGTATGTCGGGTCTACTAACGATTAGGTATAGGAGGCTACCAATCATGCTTCTGTATTGTTTAGAGTCTACCATTTTCCCTTCAAGGTCACTATCCATTTTCACATTGGTTCCTATGGGTGTAGATGCTACCTTAGCATTTTCTAAACCAAATTTCTTTAACATTTCCTTAGCATATTTGGTTTGAAAAACATGTGTACCTTCATTAGTTTGCTTAACTTGAAGACCTAAAAAGAAGGTCAACTCTCCTACAAGACTCATTTCAAATTCATCTTCCATACACTTGATGAATTCTTGTAGGAAGTCATTATTTGTTGACCCAAAAATGATATCGACTACATAAACTTGGGCAATAAATATGTCCTTGTCCTTAGATTTTAGGAACAATGTAGGGTCAATTGTTCCTCTCCTAAACCCCTTAGACACTAGAAATGAAGAGAGTCTTTCATAACAAGCCTGGGGAGCTTGTTTCAATCCATATAAGGCTTTTCTCAATTTGAACACGTATCTTGGATAGTTAGGGTCCTCAAACCCGAGGGGTTGTTCTACATAGACCTCTTCCTTAATGATCCCATTAAGGAATGCCGAATTCACATCCATTTGGTGGAGTGTAAAATCCATGTGAGCGGCATAGGCTAGTAAAATTCTAATTGATTCTAACCTAACTACGGGGGCATAAGTCTCATCATAATCTAGTCCCTCATCTTGGTTAAACCCTCTAGCTACCAATCTAGTCTTGTTCCTAGTGATTTTACCTTGGTCATCTAGTTTATTCCTAAAGACCCATCTTGTGGTTACAATGGTGCAATCATTGGGCCTAGGAACTAACTCCCAAACTTCACTTCTCTCAAATTGATTTAGCTCTTCTTGCATGGCTAAAACCCAATCAGCATCTCCCAATGCTTCATCAATGGTCTTGGGTTCCAATTGGGAGATTAAAGCTATTTGACTAGTTTGATCCCTAAAATAGGACCTAGTCCTTACTCCTTGAGTGGCATCACCCACTATTTGGTCAATAGGGTGATCATGGTGATGTCTCAAGGGCCTAGAGGTTGTGGGTTCATTTACTCCTTCTTCCTCAACCTCTAGGGTACTTCTTACTCCCCCTTAATCATTGCCCTCCAAATATAGGTCTTGGATTCTTTGGGCAAGGGGTTGGACCTCTTCTATATCCTTATCAATTGAGGCTTTTCTAGGGTAGGTACTAGTTGTTTCATCAAATTTAACATTCGAGGACTCTTCAATCACTTTTGTCCTCTTGTTGTAAACTCTATAACCCCTACTAGTCAATGAGTACCCTACTAGAATTCCTTCATCGGCTTTTGACTCAAATTTCCTTAGGTCATCTTTGGTATTTAAGATGTAGACTTTACATCCAAAGACCCTAAAATAGTGGACTTGAGGTACCCTTCCATTCCACAATTCAAAGGGTGTTTTCCTTAAAAACCTATGTACCAACACTCGGTTTTGAATATAGCAAGCGGTGTTAACCGCTTCGGCCCAAAAGTAGCTAGGAAGGGAATATGCATTAAGCATAGTCCTAGCAGCTTCTTGTAGGGCTCGGTTCCTTCTCTCAACTACCCCATTTTGTTGAGGAGTTCTTGGGCATGAAAATTCATGCTTGCATGCTTGTATAGGTGTAACTTAGAGAGGAGAGAGAGAAATTTGGGCGATTTGAAGGCGATTCGAGATTTTGGGCTCGCGCGCGTTCTTCTACAGCGACGATGGCCGCCGGTGCCGGATCTATCATCCTTCCCTCCCCTATCGAATGCAAATCTCGTTCATCCAGAAGGGCCACAGACTCTCCCGGATACTGTGACAGATCGAAAGATCTCGTATGCAGCAGCTCTGAGGCCATCTTCGCCAAGGACATCCAAGAAAGCATTCGACGAGGTTGGAGAAGATTTTAAGGAGATGAAGATCTATAACAATAAATCGGGCATCTTCTATACCGATGAGGAGGTAATGTCTATGGCAGATACCTATCGCTATGCGCTGATTGGAAAGTTTTCCGGGAAGAAACCTAGTTTCTCAGTAATTTTGCAAGCTTTTAAAAATCTGGGTTTATCTAGCTATTACAATATCAGAATACTGAGATCGGGTCACATATTCTTGCATCTCACTTCGAACGAAGACATGGCAAGAGTTTGGGCTCGAGGAGTTTGGTTTATTGGAGGAATTCCATTGAGAATATTTAAATGGTCTCCATACTTCTCATATGAAACTGAATCTTCAATTGTTCCAGTTTAGATACAATTACCTGATTTTCCCATTCATATGTTCAACAAAAACTCTCTGTTTTCAGCTGCTCGGATTGTGGGCAAGCCAATAAAGATTGATGAAGCAACGACGGATGGTTCAAGGTTGTATATGGCGAGAATTTGTGTAGAAATTGATCTGTTAAACCCAATGATAAATGAATTTTGGATTGGAATTGGGGAGGAGAAGAGATTGCAAAAGGTAATTTTTGAAAAGTATCCAAAATACTGTGTTTCCTGCTTTCATTTGGGGTCATTCAACTGATGAATGTTACACGAATGGTAATAAACCAAAACCTGATTGGAAAAATAAAGTAGCAGTCACTATAGCATCAAAGGAAGAGCTGAATGATAGACAAAATCAAAAAATTGGAGAAGATTATGATATAAGGAATGGAGAAATTCTGAATCGCCTGAGAAATGCAGAAAAATATAAAACAGATAGGCAAGCTTGGATACAAAAACATACTTCTTCTAGTCATCAAAATAATGAACACAAGGAGCAGTACAATGCAGATAATAAGTTTCAATCTCTAGCTATTTTGAAGGAAGACGTACATGGAAAGGTGATGGAGAAACAGGGGTTGGATTTGAATACAAATGTGAATAGCAGGAAGGCTAACTCAATTAATGATAATTTTTCATATGAGTTGCTAGATGCTGAAAAGGAGGAAGGCAATAACATCTCAGTAGAGAATGTAATTAATACACAAAATATACAAGAAGAGCAAATTCCAATGCAAAATAGAAAATTTGGTTTGGCTGTTCAAAGTGTGGAACAGATGGAGTCAAATGTTAAAAAGAGGAAATAGCATTACTGAATTCGTAGACCTGCAAGAAAAAGATGATTTGGTTCTTATAGAAGGGTATTCGAACGAACTTGGAGAAGCTGTTATAGCAGATTATGATCAAAAATGGAGCAGGAGCTGAATATGAATGTTTCAGATGGAATTCCTATGCATAATAAGCAAGAGAATTTTAAGGGAGTAGAGAAATGTAAATCATTTATGGCAGAATCTATATCTGATGAAGAAGGAAGGGGTCATCTACAAAGGTCATCTTCATTTCCTCTTGAGCTGAATAAAGTTGTATCTTCAATTGCTTATAAAAAAGATCCTTCTATTTTACCTCAAAGGGTAACTAGAAGTAAAGCTCAGGCCTCTAAGACTTCAAAAAATTAGTTTCTTAATGTCAGGAGTAATATGGAATATTAGGGGGATAGGAAATCCCTCTTCTCTTAGAATATTGATTTATTTGAAAAATTACTTCCATTTGAACTTTGTAGGTATCCTTGAACCTATGATATCTCTAGATGGTTTATTAATGGCTAAAAGGCTGGGTTTCTCAGAAATTTATTCCAACTGCTCCGGGAAAATTTGGTTTTCTCACGATGCAAATATAGAATGCTCTATTTTATTTGATCATGATCAATTTCTTCATGTAAGATTGAAATCTGCCTTGCTTCCTATTGAAATGCTTGTTACTATAGTTTATGCAAAATGCTCTAAAGTTGGAAGGTATGATCTTTGGGAGCAGTTAGAGCGTATCAAACCATCTAATGATGAATTCTGGTTGGTAGGTGGAGATTTTAAAATTATTGCAAATGAAACAGAACAATCAACAGGAGCTGTCACAAAAGGAGGTGCGATGGAGGACATTAACAATTTTATAATGATTACTGGGCTGGTTGATGCTGGATTTGTAGGGGACTTCTTTACCTGGACAAATAATAGGATTTGGAAGAGATTGGACAGGGTTTTGACTTCGACATCCACGCAGGGGCAGAGATTTTCAGTGAGAGTAGAACATTTGAATAGGGCAGCTTCTGATCATTGCCCATTGCTGATTTCTTTTCCAATGTTTGAGCAAGCAGTAGCTTCCTTCAGATTTCAGAAAATGTGGTTAAGGCACCAGGGTTTCAAGCAAACTGTTATGCTAAATTGGAATCTGCCATGTGATAGTTATGGACTTTCCAAATTGCAGATCAAGTTGAAGAGGTTGAAAAGCCATTTGAAGTGGTGGAATAAGGAGATATTTGGAAATATACATGACAATGTTCGGAAAGTGGACAAACAATTCAGTGAAGCCGAGAACAAGTTTGATAATGACCCTTCGGAGGAGAACAGAATATTCAAAAACAAACTTCAAGCACTTCTTTTTAAAACTCTTCAGATGGAAGAGGATTTTTGGAGACAAAAATCTGCAGTTAAATGGATGTCTGAGGGGGATAGAAACACAAAATTCTTCCACAACATGGTGCAGACAAGAAGATTAACTAACAGAATATTCAGGATATGGGATGAGGGCGTGTGCTTGGAAAAATTAGATTTAATTAGAGATTTCGCAGTCAGATACTTTGAGCAATTGTTGACAGGTGATTCCTTTAATGCCTCGGCATTGGATCTAAGTTGCATACCAGAGTTGATTTCCATGGAGGAAAATGAAGTACTCACAGGATTACCTTCTCCAGAAGAAATAAAGCAGTCAGTGTGGGAAATGGACCAAAATAGTGTGGCTGGACCGGATGGCTTTTCAGTAGCGTTTTATATTTCTTGCTGGGATTTAATTCAAAAGGATGTTTATCAAGCTGTGGTTGATTTCTTTTCAGGCGGGATGATTCCAAAAGGCATGGCTGCTACAACCATTGTACTAATTCCAAAAATTGAGAATGTTCAAGCATGGCAAGATTTTCGGCCTATAAGTTTATGTAATGATTCTTATAAAATAATCTCAAAATTATTGGCAAATAGGCTGAAAAAATTGCTGAACAAGATCATATCCCCTTTTCAGAGTGGTTTTGTTGAAGGTAGATTAATCTCCGATAATATATTATTAGCTCAGGAAATGACAAATAAGCTGAATTATCATGTTAGAGGGGGAAATATGATTATGAAACTTGATATGGACAAAGCCTTCGACAGTGTCCAGTGGAATTTACTTTTCAGAATTTTGACAGCCTTTGGATTTTCAGAAAAATTTATTGCTTGCATTCGAAGATGTATTACTATGGTTTGGTTTTCTATCCGTATAAATGGGCAACTGGCAGGATTCTTTCAATCAAAAAGAGGATTAAGACAAGGGGATCCCATTTTGCCATTTTTATTTATTATTGCCTCAGAATTTCTATCCTGGGGCTTAGAGAAACTCTTTATTAATAATCCTTCATTGGGTTTTGTTTCAGGATGCTCCTTGAGGATTTCTCACCTTGCATATGCTGACGATGTAATGATATTCTTGAATGGGTCAATCAAGCGTGTTAAAAAAAGTCAAAGCTTTTCTGGAAGACTATGAGAAAAACTCAGGACAAGCTGTTAATGCAAGAAAAAGTCTGATCTATCTGTCAAGAAGAATTCCGAAAACTCGTAAAAGATCAATTCTAATGGCTACTGGTTTTTTGGAGGGTGTATGGCCTTTGAAATATTTAGGCATTCCTTTATTTACTGGGCACAAAAAATCTGCTTATTTTCAACCTATGTTAGAGAAGATAAGGAAAAGACTTTTGGGTTGGAACTTATCAAATTTGTCATATGGAGGTCATCTCTGCTTAATTCAGAGTGTGCTCATCTCAATGCCTCTATTTTTACTGCAAGTTCTCCTCCCTCCACTATCTGTCCTTCATAACTTGGAAATGATTTTTGCAAAGTTCTTCTGGGGTTCGACAGATAATAATAGGAAAATTCATTGGGTGTCGTGGGAAGATATCAGTAAACAGAAATTGGAAGGTGGTTTGGGGATTAGGAAGCTTACAGATTTTAGTTTGGCAATGGCTATTAAACTTTGATTCCATTTTAGAGAGCAAAACACACTTTGGGCTGAATTTCTATTTAAGCTATATTGTGGATCCGAACATCCGGTTGTGGTGAGCTTAAAAAGCAAGGCATCATTTATTTGGCGCAGATTGATCAAAGTTCGATGCTTAGCAGAACAGAATATCGGATGGCTATTGGGAAATGGTAAAATGAACTTTTGGTATGATACTTGGCTTGATGGAGGCCCTATTTTTAATCTATGCATGCCTATTGAAATTAAAGATTTGCAAATTGTTGATATTCTTGAGGATTTAAATTGGAGGAAGAATAGAATTATAGGCGTTATTTCGGAGGAATTGAAGGTCGAAATTGCAGAATATTCATTGCATCAAGATGTACCAGACCGAATAATCTGGAAACCTGCTATAAATGGTGAATTTATGTTGAAGTCAGCTTGGGACAAGGTTAGACAGGCACAATCAGTTTCTTATATTAATTATGCTATCTGGAATGATTTGTTAAGGCCTAGTATTTCGATTTTTGCTTGGCGTTTCTTAAAAAGAAAACTCCCAGTTGATGATATATTACAAAAACGAGGTGTTGCTCTTGCATCTAAATGTCATTGTTGTGATTATATGGAAACTTGGAAACATTTGTTTTTTGATGGCCCCATTGCTAAAGAAGTTTGGTCCTATTTTGCAAGAGTTTTTGATGTTCATAGATCATCAAATTTAGAAGATTGGAGACTAGGATTGAAATGGTTGCAGGGAGGCCATATTAGAGAGGTAATGCCATTTCTTATTCTATGGTTTCTATGGTTAGCTAGGAATGAGGCTAAACATAAAGGCTTAAAACAAAAAGTGTACAAAATTAAGAGCAACATAATACAGTATTGTATGCTTGGGGAAAATGCAGGAAACATTAAAGGAAAGCATTGGAAGGGATATACATCAGTGGCTAGAAGTTGGGGTTTATTAGTTAAAAATATAACTAGAACCACAATATCTATGGTGCATTGGAAGAGGCCTAATGCAGGAGGTTACAAATTAAACACTGATGGATGTTCGTGAGGGAATCTTGGCTTATCTTCTTATGGAGTTATAATTCGAAACCACGCAGGAGATTTTCTTATGGCAAAATATGGCACCTTGGGTTCCTCATCTAATGTGAAGGCAGAGCTTTTTGCTATTAAAGCAGGTCTTGAATTATGTGTAGCTTATAAGTTTCTCCCGGTTTGGTTAGAATCGGACTCCTTGGTATCTTTGAAGATTTTGCAGTCTTCGTCTATGTGTTGGGAGTATAGGAAGATAATTTCAAAAATTAGAATGCTGGTGGAGAAACATCATGTAATTTCCTCTCATGTGTATAGAGAAGCAAATGCCGCTGCTGATTTTTTGGCTAATCAAGCCTTTAATGTACAAGGGGAAAGAGTGCTATTGAAGAAAGACATGGAAAGAGAATTGCATGGTATATGTAAGCTTGACAGGTTGGGTATCCCTTACATCAGAGTGGATCGGAAAATATTATAGAGTTCTTCTGGAATTTCAATTATGGTGGGTACTTTGAACTGATTTACTCTGGTTGCTGTGATATGGTTTAATGTTGCTGTGCAGAGAGCAGAGACTATTGTGTATTCCCGAATACTGATCTATTTGATATTATTAATTGTGCTCGGAAAGATAAATTTTCTGAATTCTTGATGTTTCTTCTGTGTATCATTGGTTCAGCTGATTCTGTGTTGAGATTTCAGAGTTTTCAGAAGTTGTATTGAATTTTCAGTCTGGAGTTTTGCAACTTTTGTGATGGTTTGTTTGGGCTGTTATATTTTTCTTTGACATAGAGCAGGACTTCTATAGATCGTTTTCTTTGATTTGGAAAACGTTCTATAATTGGATGCAATGTGTCAGAAATAGTTGAAGTCCAGATTATGGATGGCTTTTCTGATATTTCTATTTGTTGTGGGCTGATAGTTACAAACTATTTAATTCTTTGGTTTTCCTGATATTCTGATATATTTTCTGGTCTTTCCTGGTCTTCCTATTTACTGATAGACTGTTAAATGATTCCTGATAGACTGTTATAATTTCCTGTCATGCTAAACGGAAGTCTGAAATTCTTGAGGCTATTCAAATTAAATGGAAACTATTTTCTGATATGATAAGATGAAACATTGTTAACAGGGCTGCAAAGATAATTTGAAGAGTCTGAAAACTACTGAATTTTGATACGGAACTGGATGGTTTTCTTGATGTAAAATTCTGATATGGATTTCTTGTTGATATGGAACTGGGATGGCTTCTAAAATGCTAATTTTGATACACAGATGTTTTCGGATGATCTTTTATATATGGTACAGATATGTAAGCCTGAATACTGCAAAATGAACAGAGTTTTATGGGTTGTCTTCAAAAGATTTGTTGTATGATTAAATCTATCAGAAACTTATTGGAAATCTATAGTATATCGGTAAGCTAAAGGGGTTGGGCTGGCTTCAGTGCTCTGTTTGCATAGGTCCAATCTGAAGATTGACTTTGCTTGACTGATCGACTTTGCTTTGCTTGGTACAGGCTGCTCTGTACCAATCTGAATTTTGAAGGTTTTTTTTAATCTGTTTAACTTTGCTTGGCCGAAGGATGCTGCTATGATATTATCTTCAAAATCTGAAAAATAACAAAAGTTTAATGTTGCTTGATATTTTAAAGGTTGTGCCATGGATTTAAATGCAATATGGCTCAATGAATTTTATGAACGCTTATAATTGTCTTCGAATATTCTATATATCTCTCGCAAAAGGTGGACAATTTTGCAAGTGCTCAGAACTTTATGAAATGCTTATCAAAAAAGGTGTTGGAAATTCCAAGAGGCTTATGGCTTTGGAAGATGAATTACAGATGAAGAGCAGTACAAATTATTCTCAATCAATTCCTTTTGAATTCTTTAAGTGTAAAATTAGTTTTGTCCCTACTTTGTAATTCCATATTAGAAGATTAGGTTTGGCCCCCCTTCTAATATGGTCTTTCCTATTTTCTTGAAATAAAATTCTTCTTTTAAGCAAAAAAAAACATGCTTGTATCCATTTTCAACACAAAATTGTGTGAAACTTGCATTTTGGAACTCCCCACCGTGGTCACTCCTAATTCAGTTTATTTTGGTATGTTTTTCATTTTCAACCCTTTTACTAAAACCTATAAAGATCTCTAGGGTATCATCCTTATGTTTCAAGAAATAAACCCATATAAACCTAGAAAAATCATCTACTATGACTAGGCAATATTTACTCCCTACAAGTGAGGGAGTGCTATGGAATTCAAATAAATCTATATGCAAAAGTTCTAAAGGTAAAGAAGTAGTGGTTAGGGTTTTACCTTTGTGTGATGCTTTTGATTGCTTACCCTCTTGGCATTCATCACACAATTTGGTCTTCTCATACTTGATCATTGGTAGTCCCTTCACCAACTCTTCCTTGGCCACTCTTGCAATGCTTCTCATGTTGACATGTCCAATTCTCCAGTGCCACAACCATCCTTCTTCTTCTTTGTACATGAAACACTTAGCAGCATTGTTAGTAGCATAAGTAAGATCAAGATAATATAAATTTGCCTCTCTAAACCCTTCTAATATGATAGTATTTGATTCATTATGCCTTATTATACATTTCCTAGCATGAAATTCAACTCTAAAACCGGTATCACATAATTGACTCACACTTAACAAATTGAACTTCATATCTTTGATTAGAAGTACCTTATGTATAGAAATGGTGGAAGATACCTCAATTGTGCCCCTACCAATGATTTTCAACTTTCCACTATTCCCAAAGGAGACCGTCCCTTCTCTTAAGTAGCTAATAGTGGTGAATTTGCTCACATCCCCGGTCATGTGTCTTGAGCAACCACTATCTACTATCCACATAGTTGAGGCCTCCTTCACCTTTACCTAAACAACATTGAAAACATACTTTTTTGGTACCCATATCTTTGATCCATAAGCATCATTTAGAAATCTCTTAGGTACCCATGCCTTCTTTGTGGTTCCCCTATCCCCTAGTCTCCTAGATGCACCAATCCTACCGGTAAGTGAGACAAAGGCTACCTCCTTTGTCCTAGGCCTATATCCTAAGCCGGCCTTGTTATACACAGCCCTTTGACTGTTGATGATCATATCTAGGTTACTAGATCCTACTTGAAATTTCCTAAGGGCCTTCGTGAGGTCATCTACTTGTTTCCTTAGTTCCCTATTTTCAGTTTCAGCACGTAAAGCATGTGAAGAAGTAGAACTAGCATGCAATTCTTTAAGTTTAGTAGATTCCACTCTAAGCATGGCAATTTTTTCTTTTAGATCCTTAATTTTACTTCTAGCCTTAGCTAAGTCCATGTTAGTGCTAGAAATTATCTTTACTAAAGTAGAGGAGGGTAAGTGGTATACCTCACTTATCGAAGCTTCTGACTCTGATGATGAAGTGAAGGAGCTCTCATCTTCACTACTTGAGCTTCGTTCATCATCTGATGAATCTAAGTGGTCTTGCGCCATAAGAGCAAAGTGGGAGACTTGCTCTTCTTCTTCCTCTAAGGATGATGGATCATCCCATGTCGCCTTTAGGTTGGTGGCACCCTTCTCCTTTCCTTTTGACTTCTTCTTGTCCCCTTTCTTCTTCTCCTCCTTCTTGTCATCTCTTTTCTTCAATTGGGGGCACTCGTTCTTCATGTGTCCCTCTTGGTGGCAGTTGTAACATATAATGTCTTTGGTCTTACCCTTACCTTTGGACCCTTTCCTAGCATAGGACTTGTTAGACAAACTTTTAAAAGCTCTACGAAATTTTCTTACCATGAACGCCTCTTGATCGCTATCCAAGGAGGCACTGGATTCTTCTGAGTCTGATGATGAGGAGTAGATCACTTTTGTAACTCCCGCCCTTAATCCCCTAGGGATTCGGCGGCGCTACTTTAACTTTCGTACATTACAACTACACACATGCATTCATATTATTTTTTTTTCAATCTAATCTATGCATGGGCATATGTATCATTAAAGCATGCAAGGTTCATGTAGCGGAAGCATAATTATTTTTTTTTTATTTAATCTAGCATGGACATCAAGTATTCATCTTCAAACATAGCATGTATATAACAAGAGCATAACATGGGTTTAACATGACAAGTTCCAAAACTTGAAGCAACTAAGAGCAAGATCCTTTTTATCCACCAGCACTATCACACACACACACTTACCCTTCTCCCGCAGCCTCCATAGTTTAGCGTCCTTTATCTGTAGCATAAGGGGAAACACTAAACGATAAGCAATAGCTTAGTAAGACCCTGTCCTACTCACAAAACCGGATATCATGAAAATGTGATAGAATATATCACATTTAAGCATGGTAAGCATTTAAGCATGTTAAACATCTAAGCATGTTAACTTCATAGGAAGGTTCTTTTGAAAACATATAAACATAATACTTGAACATAGCATAATCATTAGGGCCCGGCTTGTACGTCATGTTTTGCGCGCGCCCCTAAATAGGAACGAGGTAGCTAATCCCGAACCACTAGGGTTTACTAGGCCTTCTCAAAAGTCCTTCAGCCTAGTATCATAATCATTTGACTCGCTTTAAGAGTCTATAGTACAAGCCATTACAAAATAAAATAGTTATCATGTTCTTCATTTTCATAAAGTATGCTCATAGTCCCAACCTTCTAGGGAAGCATTCTTTAGGCCCTAAGCCTTCTTCGTTCATGCCTTAAAGGGCTCATTCTTATGCATATGTATGCATTCATAATTATGATAATTAGCCTAGTATAAAGCATGCATTTCATGGGAGTAACCAAGGCTAGGGTCCAAGAGCTCTCTCTCTTGGCCGAAAGTTGAAATGGGGCTAGCATGCATTCCGGTCACATATCAAGATCACACAAGCATGTCATATCTTACTCAAGATCCTTATCATGCATGGTATTCATTTGACCTAATCCATTCCCAAGTATAGGGTTGAGTACTTTGGGGTTTTTAGCCACATAGCATCATGAACATTCATACAACACATGGGATATCATAGAGATTCATTAGAGTGTATAGCATGAAGTTAAGCTTAAGAACCTAACCCTAGGGTTGGCCGAATGGTTAGAAGGGTTTCCCCTCCCTCCTAGCCTTCTTTACTCACACACAATATAATACATTCATGCAAACATCATCATTAAGCATAGGAAAGCATGTGGCCTACCCTAACCCTTGGTTAGGGTGATGGCCGAAACATGTAGAGACATGTAGAGGGCATCATGTGAGTCATGTAATTGATTCCAGAGCAATTATGCTACAGGTGAGGGGCACTTACCTCTTTTGCTAAATATCCTTAAGGTATACCCTTAGATCGGAGGGGAGGTGCTTGTCCTTGCTCTTGAGGTTCTTGACTTCTTCTTGCCTTGCAAGAGTTTCAAACCTTCAATGGGGTCTTGGGATTTTCGAAAATTGAAGAGGGAGTCTCTTGGATTTTCGAAAATTGAAGAGGGAGAGTGAGTGAGGGGTTTGCAACAATGATGGTTAGCCCCTTAGCATTCCCTCTTATTTATACTAAGGGAAGAGGCAAGGTGCCTCTTCTCCAAGTGTCTCTTCACTAAGGGGTTTCTCATCAAGAGTCTCTTCCTCTACCCTTTCACATTCCCTAACCCTTAACAAGAATTTCCCTTCCTTTCTCTCAGCAATCCCCTGCTGGGTGAATTGGTTACTTCGTTGCTTTTCAAGGCTTTGCTTACTAAGAGTTCCAAGGTTCGATTCTCGGCAAGAGCATATTTTTGCTCCTCTTTGGTTTTCACTTTTGCAAAGCCCATTAGCCCAATTTACTCTCATATTCTCAAATCACATATTATGAAATCACATATTCCAATTCATACAATCACATATTCTAATTAATGCAAATTACATATTCCAATTTATGCAATCACATATTCGAATTTATGCAATTACATATTCTAATTTATGCAATCACATATTCTAATTTATGAAATCACATATTCTAATTTATGCAATTACATATTCTAATTCTTTCTAATGAAATCACATATCATTTAATCATGACATCACAAAAATGTAATTCTATTCATTCATGAAATAAATGTCATACCATCAGATAACCTATATCGACATTTTTGTGCCCTAATGAAAATCGAAAGCAAGCCCAAAATTTGGGGCGTTACAACTTTCTTCTTCTCCTTCCTTTTCTTCTTCTCTTTTTCTGCAACAAAGGCAATACCCTTCTCTTTGGCCGAGACATTAGCTTGCTCGTGTAGCTCAAATTCACAGAAAAGATCGTCTAATTTAACAATTGACAAATCCCTTGATACCTTGTATGCATCAACCATGGATGCCCACAAGGTGGTTCTCGGGAAGGCTTGTAGAACATACCTGACGATGTCCCAGTTCTCGATCTTCTCTCCAATCACATGGAGCTCATTTATCACTTCCTTTACCCTTCCATGTAGCTGGCTGACGGTCTTGTTGCTCTTCATGGATAGGGATTGTAGTTGGGCCACTAGCAAGTCCTTGGCTCTTCTGGACTCATTTGACCCCTCGTTTAATTCCACCAACTTGTCCCACGGTTCCTTAGCGCTCTTGAACGACCCCACCTTGTTCAGTTGCTCCTTCGAGAGCCCGTACTACAGTGTGGTGGTGGCCTTGGCATTGGATTGCACCCTCTTCATCACCTCCTTTGACCAAGATCTCATCGGTGTTGGTTCTCCTCTTTCATCGACGGGAGCCTCGAAGCCATCTGCAACACTGATCCAGTTTTCAATATCATTCATAAGATAGTATTGCATCCTACCTTTCTAGTAAGCGAAGTCGTTCCCATCGAAGAAAGGTGGTCGTGCAGTGCAGTATCCCTCTTGAAACGCCATTAAATTTGCTCCGGTTGACGGTTAGTTCTTCCGAAACACACCGGCTCTGATACCAACTGAAGGATCATCTAGGCTTGCTAGAGGGGGGGGGGGGTGAATTACACTTTTTCGGATTGGATCTCTACAAATTTGTTAGCGCAGTGAAAATAATATTCAACTAAAAATAATTACAATGCTAACACTTATCGTTTACTTGGTATCCAACCAGATGGGTGACTAGTCCAAGGATCCACGCCGCGAGCACCACTTTTCACTATCGAAAACTCTCCTTGAGGTGGAGAAACCTTTACAGTCGATCTTCCTCTTTTCAGAATATAGTAGAATACAAGAGAGGAAGTGGAAAACACTCTTCAGACGAGCAGCACTTCGACACTGTACGGAACTGTACCTTGCTCGTGTAAAAAAGGTGCTCCTTTTATAGGTGAACAGGACAAACTCGTAGTTTGTCCAGCCCTGCACCAGTCGACTGCCCCAAGGGCAGTCGACTGGTCTAGCATTAATTGCTAGCCAACGGCTAGTTTTCGGGGTATACCAGTTGACTGCCCCATGGGCAGTTGACTGGTCCGAGGCCGAAAACTTTCTGTGAGTTTTGGCAGTTGACTGCCCCATGGCCAGTCGACTGCCTTGCCTCTTAGCTCAGCTCCAGCCACTCCGGACCTTCGCCTTCGCGTATGCCTTCAGGTCTGCTCCCTTGGCTTGCCTCTTGAAGTTCTCTTCCTCTGGCTATTGCCCCTCGGATGCGCACGCAAGCCTTCCCTTGGCTTGCCTCCATGCCACCCTTCACGTGTGCCCTTGAAGTCCACTTCCCGTCTTGCCCTAGGAGCTCTCTGTTAGTAATATGAGAGAAGTGTCCTAAGGCAATCGCCTTATTATTGTAATCATTTACTTTAATAAATGAATATTCACTATTTGAGTATACATGTTGATGTATTTGATTGAGATCTTAAACTCATTTACTGAATGTCTGCAATACAATTCACAGCATGAGAGAATTTGTGATGAATTCACAACTAGTGATTATCTCTACATGTGCAATTGTGAAGTATTGAAATTGTCCCTAGTCGATGAATTGATAAATAAGGACACTATCAATTCTATTGAGACTAGCATGGGTTATTCTCTAATCATCTGATTCTCACTGGCTGGTGACATTGGGATGTCCAGAGATAAACATGAATGCTAGTTAAGGGAACTAGTTCATTGGAGTGACTGGCTGTAAAACTTCACATGGTAGTCTACATATAGACATGTCAGTGAAGTTATTACTGCAGCTTAAGTGCGTTGTTCCTTTGACTTGCGGTGTTCAAGTCATCTTGGTCATGGAGACTTATACTTTAACATCTTAAGCAAGCATCTCCAAGGAGGTGTGGACCCAGGATGGTTGGGTATAAGCCGAAGTGCCCGAAGATGTTTGAACAACCTACAAAGGATTCACCACTCCTTGCGAGGGGATGTATACCCAAGGCCTATCGTCGGATTGTTACTCAAAGCCTCTGGCCAGAGCATGACATGTTCAGAGTATGAGTCTCTGAAATACATGAGAGTAATTAGAATTCATTGGACGAGAAAGACATTACTTGGGCTAGGTGTGACGTAGTCAGCCTAGTGGGGACTGACACATATAGACCATGTCCTGAACCAAGTGGGTATAAGATGGTGAAGGGAATGAGACACGACTCATTATAGCTGCTGAAGGGTTTCAGAATAATTTCTGAGGTCAACCGTTGATCTTTCGATTAATTGGGGAGCATGATGTACTACAAGGTGCCACTCGTGATCGTTCTATAATTGATGGATTATAGACGGCCAACATAAATCGAAAGCCTATTTAGTCACATGCACTACGAGTAATCCGAGGGATTTAAAACGAGTTGAAAATTTGATTTTCCAATCAAGAGAAATAAGTCGAATCTGAATTTATCAAAGGCGCATCGGAAGCTTAAAATGACTAAGTCTTTTGAAGGCTTATTGGACGAATTAAATGAGTTTAATTCGTAAGGGTTTCGGCATTGGTTTGGCCGGCCAAAGAGGGTCCCCACCCTCTTTGGTTTGGCCGGCCAGAACAAGGAGGGAAACCAATTTATTTGGTTTAAATTATAAAATAAATCAAGCGCGATTTGTTTTATAAAATTATGGATAAATAAATTTATATAATGAAATTTATATAAAGAAATTTATATAAAGAGATTTATTTTCATGGAAATTAAAATAACCTTAGATTGGTTTATTTTATAAAATCAATTATGAATTGATTTTTCCATGATAAGAAAAATTTATATAATAAATTTATTCTTTTTATGGAAATTAAAATGAACCATGGATTGGTTTATTTTATTTTATAAAATCAATTATGAATTGATTTTTCCATGATAAGAAAAATTTATATAATAAATTTATTCTTTTTATGGAAATTAAAATGAACCATGGATTGGTTTATTTTATTTTATAAAATCAATTATGAATTGATTTTTCCATGATAAGAAAAATTTATAATAAATTTCTTGTAAAATTTTATTCCATAATAAAAGGGGAGACATGGTTGTTTTTATTATAAATTGAGTTATAATAAAAACTTGGTATAACGGAATAATTCATAGAAAAATTTATAAGATAAATTTCTTATGAAAAATTCCATTAAGAGGAGACTTGGCGATTAAGAGGCTACTATATAAAGGTACCAAGGCAAGGCTTGGAAATCAATTCAAGAGATCAAGGATTCTTGCCTAGCCTCTTTTCTTCTCCTTCTCTCCCTCTCCCTCCCAAGTGGGCGCCGGCCCTAGAGAGCTCCTCTAGGGTTGCCGCGAGCCAACTACACCAAGAAGGCGCCGAAGAAGAAGAAGAAGAAGAAGCGGGTCGCGACTCCCTTCTTCCTTTCCCCGGAATCTTGATTCCGTTACTTGGTGGTTAGTTTTCATCTCTCTCTCTTGATATTCTAGTTGTGCCTTTGGATAATCTAGTAGTTCTTGTCGGCATGAAACTCATGGCTTTACGAAGTCATCCCGAAGAGAACTCAGCGTGGACGCGAATAGAGGCGGAGCTTCCAAGGGACGCTACGGTTGGATCTCGTCCCTTACTTCGAGTTACGCGAGGTATTGAGTAAATTAGTTTACTTTCTGCAAAAATTTTAATTTATGATCATGTCCACACATCATAATGTTGCATGCTAGATACATGGTTAAAATAATTTGAGAAATTATTTATGCTAATTCTTCCGCTGCACGTAATTATTTTTAAAATTACGAACCCGTATCCATGTCAACATGCACCCAGTCCCAACAGTGGTATCAGAGCCGGTTAGTGTTCGACATAATCATATAATTGTTTTGCGAAAAACTTTGTCATGATCTTAATTATGGAAAATTTTTCAATTATCGAAACTTTCCAATTATGATAAATTTTAGATTTAGGAATTCTAAAGTTTGGAAATCCTCATGAAATTTCGCAAACTTTTGAAATATCCTAGTTTCTAAAATTTTATGATAATTGTGAAAACTTCCCATTTTTGGAAACTTTACAATTTTGAAAATTTCCTATTTTGGAAATATGTAAGTTTTCTTTGTACCAGAAACTTACAATTATTCTGAAAACCTATTATGAAATCTCGCAATTTTGGACACTTTCTTTCAAGAAAGTCTAGACAAATTTATGGATCATTAATTGACAATTAAATTCGAATTAGTTTTAAATTATTAACAAAATTCTTTATTTTGGATTGAGCCTCGGGGAGCCGTCCAATTTAAAGTTAGTTGTTGTAATTTAATTTCCCATTTTGAATAAAATTGTCATGTTTAATTTGGTTACTCCTCGGGGAGCGGACCAAATTGGATTTACGACAAATTTCTTTTCTTTGGGTATCTGAGCCTCGGGGAGCCACCCTTAGAAAACAATTTGTTGTAATTAATTAATCCATAAATAAAATATGTGATCAAATCTTGGAAATTTAGGATAATTTCCTTATTTGATTTAAGAGGTGATGCTCTTACATATTGTTATCTCCAAAATTAATTAGGAAAATGGTTTCCTATAGAGTTTTCTTAAATGAGATTTTAATGAAAATAATATGTAGTTGAATTAAGGAAATTTTTCTCTTAATTTAATAAGATTTGATTTAGAAAAATCAATGTCTTAAACATATTATTTCCGAAATTGATTATGACAATTTAGGAAATTATTTCCCAAAATAATTCCTTGAATAAAGTATGAAATTAGAATTAGGAAATCCGGTTCCTAATTCAATTAATGAGACTTGATAAATTAAGTCACATACATACTTTATTAAGGAAATCGTTAGTCATGACATAATTATATGTCATGAATGTGCTTAGAAAAGAAAGGATGAGACCCAAAACCCCTTACAAAATATTAAGGCCAACACCTTCCATTAATATGGTTAGAACCGGAGTTTTGTTTCTCGTTTGGGTTGATGGACACATCCATGCCCGGCTTGAACCTCAACATGTTCAAACCATGAAATTAGTTTATGATTAATATAGTTGGAATCAGAGGTCAATCCTTAGTTTTGGTTGTTGGACACATCCAAGCCTGACTAAACGGTTGAATGAGCTCCAACCATATTAAAACTATTTCTTGATTAATGGGTCAGCCTTAAGCTTGGAGCATCGATTTGGTGTGCCACAACCAAGGTCGATGTAAAGAGAGGTGCAGTTGGGTGCTATGTATAATGTTGCAGACTTGTTAATGAGTTAACAACCCAATGATTTATGCAAACATTCAATTAGTTGATAGCATAAAGTGATAGTTACATATATGTGATATGTAATCGGTATAATTACCTACCTTTATAGCTAAGAATAACTTGATGGCCACAGCCATGGTTGTTCTTATCTATGGTTGGATATCAACCTATTTGGAGATGTTCCTACGATCTCCCGAATTGATAAAAAGGGTTATTCAATTCGAAAAATAAATAGGATATAATTAATGTATATTGATGCATTCTTTATCATTCTTCTCACATAAGCTCAATTTGTATTTCTAGGATAATCACTCGATCATGTCTTCTCTGAATTTGCGTTCCATTTTGGACACCAATAAACTGACTGGGTCAAACTTCATGGACTGGCTTAGAAACCTGAGGATAGTCCTCAAGGCAGAAAAGCTTGCTTATGTCCTTGAAGAACAACTTCCCAACCGTCCTCCTGAAGATGCAACTTCAGACCAGTTTCCTGAGTTGCTCAACCTACTGAAAACTGTAGAGTCTTCTGTAAAGCAGGATCAGAAGACGGTACTGTTAGTTGGTTCCTCGAAGAAAGGTTCTAAGAGGAAGGCCAAAGAATAGAATAAGGGAAAGAAGAAAAAGGCCAAAAAGACTGAAAAGACCCCAAAAGGCACTTGCCATCACTGTGGCAAGGAGGGTCACTGGCGAAGAAACTGCAAGGTTTATCTTGAGTCCTTGAAGAAGAAGGCATCCGATGCCCCATCCTCTTCAGGCATCTTCGTTATTGAATGTCACTCTATTTCCTCGTACACCTGGGTACTTGATACTGGGTCTAGCTCACATATATGTAATGACATACAAGGGCTAAGGAATAGAAGAAGACTCGTCAAGGGAGAAGCGAATTTGCGAGTTGGAAATGGAGCAAAGATTGCTGCATGTT